>WAAG01077210.1:18105-31389 GCA_013390105.1 Tichodroma muraria
GAGGTGTAGTGGTGTGGAATGTAATTTCTAGTGCTAACGACAGAGTGCAGCTGCAAAATTCAACTGGAGATCATTCACATAGGAATTGATAGACCAGTTCAATACCCACGCAAAAGACACAATTCAGTACAAGAAAGAGGTGAAAAAAAGGTTACTGCAAGCACTTACAGAATAACCTGTCCAAAGACACATTTCCTTTTAATCAGCAATACTGAATAAATCTGCAAAGCCCAAATGTTTTTACTCCTTTGTAAGATGTGCTTTTCTATTTTAATTGTGAGCTCACTTCCAGTCTAAATGTAATAGCCATTCTGTTAGGCTGTTACCTCAGTAGTACTCAGCAGCAACATTTATATCNTGTTTTTTTTTTATTTTTATCTGGAAGTGAATTCTTCTTATCTGGATGTGAACTCTTTCACCATTTTCTTGAGAAGCAACTATATTTACTTTCAGCTCTTCTGTCCTGTGAAGTAATTCACAGCTACTGGAGAGTAGTCATGGAATATCAATTTTCAAGTGTGATTACTTAAAAGGTAAAATTTGACAGTTTCATAGGTACCAATCTGACCTCCGCAGCTGCTTTGCAGAGAAGTTGACCGGCATGTGAAGCCAGATTTAAAAACAAAAACTATTAGTGAGGTTGAAAGCTAAGAATTACCCTCTGGGATGGGTAGCTTCCAAGTTTAACTCTTTACTGCAGCTGCTGTTAGAGATAGAACAGGAAGAGAAAAGGGCACTAAAACACAGCCTGCCAAACTAATGAGATATGGCAATAGCACAAATGGAGAAAAATATATCTGAGCTCTGGGTAAAACCCAAGAATTACCAATGCTTTACCCTACGCAGCAGACTGTACAAATGGAAACAGTACAAATGTTAATGGAATATGTGATGAAGCATTTAATGAAGACGTCAATACTTTTTAAAAGTGAAATCTCTACCCCTTGCTTATTTACACATCTTTCTTTATTTTATTTTTTAATTTGCATTTCTTTTCATATTGTCAGTATTGTTTTATCTCTCCAAAACATGCAGTGTAGTTAAAATAAGATAGATAGATGCAAACACTAAATGACATCACAAAAAACATCATGGAACCATTATTTTTCTTTTTTTGTGGCTTAGCTTCTTTTGTATTTTCCATTTAGTTTATACACAATGGAATATTCTTATACTTTAAAGATTTTATTGTTTACATAAAAGATCAAGTTAAATACTCCTCATGAGAGGAATGAAAATTCTCGATTGAAGATTCTCATTTCATTGGAAGCATCAACACAACATGCTGTTCTTAGGGTCTTCTGAACCAAAGCGAGCTGAATGGGGAACATCAAGATTAGGGGCAGCCTGGGCTGCAGGGATCGTGTATTGGTGGAATTTGCAGTCCTGAGGGATATGACTCAAATAAGGGGTAAAGTTAGGCCCCTGGACATTAGGAAAGCAAACTTCCAGCTCTTCAAAAGTCCCCTTGGAAACTGTCCTTGGGGACAAGCAAGTGGAACTGAGCTGGTAGACCTTTAAGGAAGTCTTCCATAGAGCAGAGCTAGCAATTCCCAGGATCAAGAAATCAGGCAAGGAACACAAGAGACCATCATGGCTGAGTAGGAGACTGCTGGTCAAATGAAAAGGAAAGAAACAAATACAAAGGCAGTGGAAATAAGGACAGGTGACCTGGGAAGAGTACAGTATTCTGTTTTGTAGGAATCGGGTGAGGAAGGCCAAGGCAAAGCTGGAACTGAACCTGGCAAAGGATACAAAGAATAGCAAAAGGGGATTCTCCAGGTATGTTAACCAAAAAAGGAAGGTCAAAGAAGGCGTACTCCCCCCTTCCCAATAAATAATGCTGGAAAACAGGCAATGATAGATGAGGAGAAAGGTGAGGCACCCAACAATTCTCTTGCCTCAGTCTTTAATGGTAACCTCTCTCCCCACAGCTCTTGAGTGGATGGACAGCAGGATGGAGGCTGGGGGAGCAAAGTCTCTCCCACTATAAATCAGGTTCATGATCACCTGAGGAACCTGAATGTACTTAAGCCTATGGGAGCAAATGAGATTCATTACAGAATCCTGAAAGAATTGGCTGATGTAGTTGCCAAGACATTCTTCATGATATTTGAAAAGTAATGGCAGTCAGGTGAAGGCAGGTAACCGGAAAATGGGAATCAGTGTATATCCATCTTTAAAGAAAGGTAGAAAGGAAGACCCTAGGACATTCCAACCTGTCATCCTCACCTTTGTGCATGGAAAGATCATGGAACAAGCCCTCTGAGAAGCTGTGTTAAGGCATGTGGAGGACAGGGAGCCTCACAATAGCCTGCATGGCTTCACCAAGGGCAAGTCCAGCCTGACCAACCCAATAGGCTTCTATGATGGAGTAAGTACATAAATGGACAAGGGAAGGACTACAGGGGTCCTTTTTCTGTCTCAGTCCTGATGGACAATGGCGTCAAGCAGTGTCCCCCAGGGGCCTGTACTGGGACCAGTGCTGCAGTGTTTGGAGGACATGGACCATGCTCTGCAACAAAGCCAGTTCATTACACTAATCACCAGTATTTAAAGTTCTCTAACATCTGTACAAAATTTTCCACTTAGACTCCTTTGCCCCTGTTCCCGTAGCAACGCAATCTTTTCAGTCATCCAGTCCCTGTTACCCTCTTTTGTGACAGCAATGCCCTTGTTACATCTTCTCTCACCAGAGAGGTCAGAGTGACCAGACATGATGTCCTCACTTTTGTTCTTGCCTTGAGTTAAGCTCTCCCACATCTTCCACTGCACGAGGACCAGGAGGTCTGCAGCGCTACCCAGCTCAGCTTCTGTAGCTGCCTGATCTTCCACACAGTGCTACTTAATAACTTCCTTAAGGACCTAGACAAAGGAATCTAGTGCATGCTCAGCAAATTTGCAGATGACACCAGCCTGACTGGTGGGGTGCCAGGATGCCATCCACAGGGACATTGCAAGCTCTAGAATTGGTCCTATGAGAATCTCATAAAGTTTAACAACATCAAACTCCAGGTGCTGCACTGGGGTCAGGGAAACTCCTGATATCGCTCCAGCCTGGGGGATGAGCAGATCCAGAGCAGCCTGGATGAGAAGGACTTGGGGGTGCTGTGGGTGAGAAGCTGGACATGACCCAGCCGTGTGCCCTTGCAGCCCAGAAAGCCAAACGTGCCCTGGGCTGCATCCAGAGCAGCGTGGGCAGCAGGTGAGGGAGGGGATTTGTCCCTCTGCTCTGCCTTGATGGGACCCCACCTGCACTGCTGCATCAGCTCTGGGTCCCCAGCACAGGAAGGACATGGACCTGTTGGAGTGAGTCCAGATGAAGGACACGTATGATTAGAGGAATGGAGCACCTTCATTATGAGTAAAGGCTGAGAAAATCTGGATTCTCAGCCTGCAGGAGAGAAGGCTCCAGGGTGACCTTAATACAGCCTTCCAAGGAGCCCACAAGAAAGATGGCAAAACACTCTTTACAAGGGCATGTAGTGACAGGACAAGGGGGGATGTTTTGAGGTGGAAGAGAGTAGGTTTAGATTAGATAATAGGAAGAAATATGAGAGTGATCAGACATTGGAAAAGGTTGTCCAGAGAAATTGTGAATGTCCCATCCCTGACTGTTCAAGGCCAGGTTAGATGCGGCTTTAAGCAATCTGTTCTAGTGAAAGGTGTTCCTGTCCATGGCAGGGAAGTTGGAAACGGATGGTTTTTAAGGTCCCTTCCAATTCAAACCACTCTATGATTCTGTCCTGTGAAGAGAACCATCTGTCTTCATAGGCTATATAATCAACCCAGATAACTTACTCTTGGCCTCTAAGTAAGTTGCTGAAGTTAGGTGAGACAGATTTACTTTTTTAATTCTGTTTCAAAGGACTTGAGCTCATTTTCAGTTCAAATCATTTTCAAAGATCTTTTTATTTGGTGAGAATCTGACCCACCTTCTGAATATGAGATCTTTTTAAACATAATTGACTGTCATCTTTTTATTTGTAACTGCCATATTATGAATTTTAAAAAATACACATTCTTCCTAGACTAATTAGTTTGAATAGCCTACTTAATTTCACTACAGCATCATGTTCCCTAGCAACCCATTATAAGCTTGCCAGGCATGCTGCCTTACCAAAGAGCTTGTGCAGGAAATTAAGTCAGCATCAGTGCTGCTGCTCCAAGTTTTATCTCAAGCAATGTTCTGTCTTTCAAATGAATCTTCAAAATGGTCTCACAATTTCTTAACTCTCTCCATCAAAAGGTGTATTATCACACAGTATGCAATTAGATAGCATGCACTTTGGTAGGAATCACCTATAGCTGAGCCATGGTCTAGAAAGACCAATTCCAGAATACCTAATCATAATCAATGTATCCTTGTATGCTTTTTGGAAGAATTTAAATATTTTGGTGATATGCTCAATTGGTCTAACATCATGAAAAAGCATTTCATGACAATTCAGGATGGCACTTTTCAGGAAACCTTGGGTGTGGCCATATTTCTCATTTGGTGCCCTGAAATTGTAGAGCTGAGGTGTGATTTTGCCTGGTGCTTAATCTTGTGGTATGGCTTTTCTGTCTTGGTGAAAGCACAGATGGACTCATGCAGAGGAGTACCATCAAGGACTTCCCATTTTCATTGGTGCTGCAACCCCTTGTAAACAGTTCCCTTTCTCTGAGGACTGGAAAGAATTTCAGTGCTGGCAAAGACACATCAGAATGAAGATATCAGTCTGTATCACAACAAACTGAAGCCCTCTCCTCACATCCCTGTGCCCCACTGGTTGGTACAGGCACACATGGCGTGTTTGGGGATCAAGCAAAATGGAGGAGATCATTTATACACAAACTAAAACTGGAAACTGGAAATTATACTTTCCCCAATGCTTCCTCAAAACTTATGGAAGCTTCTATAAACCTTGTCTACCTTGCTTTTCCTTGTAATTATAAAAAAATAAATAAATACAAAAATCCGTAATTAAAATGAGAAATGAATATTAAGAACAGCCTCAAATCAACTGACATTTCACTTTAACATTTACTTGGAGGCATTCTACTTTTTTTCAGAAAACATGGATTAAAAAAGCATTGTATTAAATACTTCTTTAGGAATACCCTTCTTCAATGGATATTTTCTGTGTGAAAGATGATTTCTCATGTCATAAAAACTGTTATTCTGCCCTTGCTTTCCTTTGCCTGGCATTAACAGGGAATAAAAGCACACCTCATTTCTAGACTGACTCATTGAGACAGAGAGAGCCTTGAGGGGTTGCACTATTGAGGATTCATCACCAGAAAGGCTTTATCCTGCATCAGATTGCACCAATTAATCTTTTGGGGTATATCTAGCCCTACAGGATTGAAAAGCATCAGATTCAAGGCCATGCCTGTTTAAAGTCAAACTATTAAAGTATGGCAAGTAAAAGGTAGCTTAATCTTAAGTAAAATAAATAAATAAATAAATAAATAAATGCACTTCCATTTGCTATTGATGACAGCAAAGTAATGCAGTGGAAGTAACGTCCCATGAATATGAACCCTATCTTGCCTTGATTAAACAGAGTAATTGAGCCATAACCTGGCCCTGTTTCAGGGCTTTACTGAACCTCTCCACTTCTGAACTGTGCCAGTTCCTTCTCTCAACAGTCATAACTTGGATGAATGGGAACTGATGGACAAAAGTCAGGAAAACATATAACAAAGATTAATACTATAAGGACTGAATTTTAGGACCCTCCAGTGCAGTGGGTCTAAAAGTTTTACGTATCTTATATGTCAATTCAGGATTCTAAATCTATTTATTTATGTTGCAAAAAGCACCTCTGGGAATAAAACAATTGCCTTGCATTCTGCAATTGCTATTCCAGTGCTATTCCAAAAGCTATTTCAGTGCCAATAGCAAACCCCAAACATCTGTGATTTCCCAACACCGAGGTGGTTGTAAATTAAATAATTAATTTTGTGATGTAATTTTTATCTCAGGAATTATTAATGACACTTCTTCTAGTCATTTGATTTAGTTTGGAGGATAATCTCTGCAGTACAAATTAAACACAAACATTTCTGCCATGAGATTAATAGGGCAAAGATAAGTTGGCTTTAGGATTTAACAGATTATTTTCAATTATATATTGAATATTTTTCATTTTATTGATATTCCCCTAGCAAATTAAAGGTAGGGGAAGTGGAGCTAAACTGGAGTGGTTGCTTTTAAATTTTCCTTCCATTATTGAAAAGCGTAATTAGCACCCAGAGTTTTAGATCAGACTTCTTCTGTTCTCAGGAGAGTCTGATGGATGATAAACTTTTACAAATGTGGTTATTTTTACAGAATAACATTTAAAAAATACATTTTAGTAAAACATTACACTTCATAATAACATTTTTTACTTCTTAAAAAAAGAAACACTGCAATAAATAGATGAAGATGGCATTAATTTCAATTTCATTTTAAACATTTTTATGTTCAACCACCTATAAACAATCTCAAGTGCTAAGAATGTTTTTTGACTCTGAAAAGCTGTGTTTAAATGAAAATTGGTTTTCTGTGTAAGAGGTAATATTTAATTAGCCTTTGCTACCTTGCCATGCAATAACAATGCATTTCCTGCCATCCTTCCCATGCCACTGTGACACAACTTTTGGCCTTTTAGTTGCTGACCTAGATTTGGGCTTAGCCTGATAGACCAAACCTTGAAGCAGTTTACACAGACTTTGTTTTATGTCTTACATTCTTAGTATACTAAAGTAGTTATTCTTCTGATGATTAGTAATCTTTCTAGCTTTTCTTATACAGGAGGGACTTGTGATGGAAAGTAAGCCAAAACTGTACAGCAGGGGGTGTTTCTGAATGGGATCTGTGGACCCTAAATTTCATTAGCTGTCAGACATCTGCAATAACAACAAAACATACAGCCCTGCTTAATGAAATCACTCTGGAACTGGGATTTCAAAGGATCATGCCATTTTTCAGATACCTAATAAACTCTAATGCTAATTTGGGAAATAAAAGATTTCTGTAAATGTTAAGGGAGTTAAGCATCCAAATTTCATCAGAATTTGAAGTGATCTAAAAAGAAACTTATTTATTTAAAAATTTCAAGTTAATGGTAAGTTTGCATATTTTTAAAGATTGTCTTATTTCTTTGTTCATGTATTAAAAAGATGTCAGGTTTTTATATGTTTTTAATGCTTTAATATTGAAACAAATCTTACTGCAGAAGCCTTTCCTCTGAGACTTGAAGGCAGCACTAGGTTATATGGCCTCTTACCCGAGTGCACATTCTAATGGATGGGAAGACACTTGGCCTTATATTATCTCTTAGGTCATTACCCTCAGATTTTACCTCCAGTGGTGCTTATATGAGACTTTCCTTCCTAAATCACATCAGTACATCAACTTCTTGATAAGGTACTCTCTGGTTTTCCACTGAGAAATCACCTCACACCCCAGGAGTCTGAATCCTTTCAGAGAACTGCTGCAAATTTGGCACATGTACCTTCTTTCTGACAGGATAAATAATTCAATAGAATATTCTCTGCATTATGTATTCAAGAGAGTTCAAGTCATATCTATTATTCATTGGGTGCTATTTAACCAGCTCTATCATTGACTAACTTACACTCTGCCACTTAGCTTAACATTCATTTCAGCACTTAATTTATTTCTTAATGGTTATCTCATATTTACATTAACTAAAGCTGTTATATAAAGCAATGATTACAATGTTTTGCATTTCTGTTTTTCCCTCTACCATCAATATATTTTAAAATGTTCTTCTACAATTTTCTAGACCATGCAGGAGTTCTTAAAAGTCAAAAAATGACAGGAGAGTCATCAACACTTTCAACAGAGAGAAAATGCCTGTAAAACTATAATTTCAAATAAGCAAAAGTTATTTACAAAATAGGATTTAAAAATTTCACAAAAGTGATATTGAAAAAGGCAGCAACTAAATTTCATTATTTGAATTCTTCTTCTACATTTTGAGATGTAATTTTTCATGTTATAATAGCTTAAGTAGAAAGAGAGAAAATTAATTAAACTGTATTAAATACCTTGAAAATAAAAGAACAACAGATGGAATTTAATGGGGGTTATTTTATCAAACTTCATGAAGATAAGACAATCTTTTCTAGAAGTAACTGTATATCAGATCATTACCAAAAACTTTTCAAAGGAAGGAATCCAGAATATTTAATCCTATTAACACTTGAGAAACTGTTTCATGGGATAGTGAAAAACAGCCATCTGCAAAGGTCAAATTTTAGCTGCAATCTTCCCCGGTTATTTTTAATAACACAACTTTTGCCAAGAGTAGACTTGTGATACCTGTGGGCTGATACAAGCTTTTTCATGGCTACTACTACATTAGTCTTAATCAGAAGTCAGACAAGAGTCTCAAGATCTCACCCAAGAACCACTGAATTTTTGCTACCTTGTCTTAGATCACAGCCCTGTCTTGTGGGCAGCACAACACTCTAGTGACATTCAGCAATTTTCAGCATAGAAAAGTGTCCTCCCCCTAATCACCAGACTCGGGGCTTTGGCAATTAGGTGGTCTGACTCAATGAACAGCCAAAACCTCCTGAGAGACATCATCTTGCTATCTGATGACACACTTCTCTGGAGGATGAGTTACTCACTGAAGATTCTTCTCTCTTCCACAAACTACAGAGAAAACTTGGGTTGACAGCTTAAAAGACTTCTTATTTTTATTACACATTCTTGCAGAGGACTGCATAGCACAAATTCAGCTCTTCTGCATAGCTCTTCAGCTCTTGTGCTTCTGCCCAAGTAACATCACAAAATCTTTAGGAAATCTCTCATCTTAGTTAGGAAGTAAAGATTTCCTTTTAAAAATTCTTATTTTAGTGATATTCAACATAGTTGCTTAAGTCATACATAGAATATTCAACCTTGGTGGGAAATACTAATGACTACTAAATTTCAGCTTATAAAATTTGTAACATTAATCAGTTTATACAAACACTGCACCTTTGGTCACACCAAAACATCCTTGAGATAGTCTGGTAACTCAGTTTTCCATGCTGATGTGGAAGTTTTCAATGCCTTATTAGCCCATCAGTGCTAGTCACTGTTTGTGAATGCTAACTTGCATACAAATAAATCTAAAGGGATAAAATACACCATTAACTGACTGCAAAAATTGTAAGCTTCAAATATGTTAAAACAACTCCTTTGCTGTTCAATTCAAATATGGTTTTTATATATCCTCTTTGATATTATGCATGAATGTTTTCCCCAATTGGTTTATAATTTATTCAAAAAATATATTCAGCATTTTTTTAATTATGAGTAACTATACAGAGCAGCTAAGTGGAAAAATCACACCTACAGCTCAACTGACAAATAGCTTTCCCTTTCTCATAATATTACTCTGAAAGAACATTGATTTTTATTTCCTTGAAATGAATTTTGCCATTTGCTCAGAAGACAAAGTTGTCCTGCAACAGGAACTCTGTGCCACTTGTGTGAGCAAAGGGTTCAGAAAGAGGTCAGTAGTGAAGCTCAAAGGAACATTATTTAGGAAGTTAGAAATTTATTGGAACATGTGGCATGAGAATGAGATTTTTGAATTTTCAGTCAAAATTACAGTAATAGTATGCACTAAAATATTAATTCTTACAGTCAAAAAAGTGAGGCTTATAAAAAAGATAGTTATTTTGAGAATTTAGAAGACAAGAATGTTACCTGTGATTACATCTGATGGTTCTGTGGCATGTAGGAGGTAAGTACCACTTGTGAAATAGCACTAGTTATTTAAAGTGTGCAGGGATTAATTTTGATTTTTTATCAAGATCAAGAAGTGTTAAAAATGGCATAATCCCTTGTTTTGAGACTAAGGGTGTGGAAGATAGTGTGCAGAGATGTAGAAATAGGACCCAGTTCAGTTGCTCAAATATTGGTATCGAGTATCACTTGGAGGATCATGACTGGACTGACCCAGGGAAAGGTTTCCAGATACTGTGGTCACATGTGAGTGCCTCATAAATCCCAAGATATCTCAACTTCCACACATGGACAGCTAAGCCTCTTCTTCTGCCTATTTTCACACCCACTTCCAAAGCTGGGCCCACCTCTCGCTGTGGTTCTTTGGGGAATTCTCATCAGTCAGTTGGAGCTAAATGATTCAAGGTGGGTAAGAAAAGCCATATCAAAAGTGATTTAGAACAAGAGGATATTTCAGTGCAATCTTGAGGCTTATATCATCATTAAAAAACAGGAGACATTATAGGGTTAGAATACCTTCATTGTTTTTTATGAATTAAAATTATTAATATTTATGCATGTGGAAAACTATGTGTTTTAAAAAATTATGTAATACAGTTTAAGCTTAACCTACAAGGACAGAATTTCAAGACCAGCCTTTCTACAACAGTGGGTTTTGGATTAAAATAATAAATCACCAAAAGGCAAACATTGCACTGAAGATTCCCTTCTCATTTCCATTAGGTGTAAATTTCTGTGGTCTTCTTTGTATCCTTGTTTGCCCCCTGAAAATACTCATGGAATTTAAATTTGTTTTAGATTAGATGAACAGGAATTTCAAATTTCCACAGTCAAAATCTGTCTTTATGCAAAGAATAAGCCCAGTGGTTTTTGGAAAGTGAAGATACCCTGAGTCTGAGGTCTAAAGGATGTAAAGTGGACACACAATCCATCCTCTTGAACTTTGAGGTAGGTCTGAAAAGCAGATCTCTGGTGATGCTGTATCAGTTCATCAGCTACCAAGCATATCAGACAAGCAAAAGAAAGCTAAGCATAACATCCTAGATCTCAATTTGGGATTCAAGCCTCTCCAAAATTTTCCAGCATTTCAGATTTGGAGGATGAGATTCGGAGGATGAAGTTGTTTCTTTCCATGGAAAAATATCATCTTCTGCTAAAAAAAAAAAAAGAAAAAGAAAAAAAAGAGAGAGAAAAGAGAGAGAAAAGAGAGAGAGAGAAGGAAAATAAAGCAATTAGCAAAACTCCAACAAGGGTCTTAGCAACACAAATCCAGCATCAAAGCTCTAGACATGTTTGATGCCAGTGGCTTATCTTCCACACTAATTTATTAATTTTGAATGCTATACGTGTTATACAATGGTTTGTTCTGTGGGGAAGCTATCAAAGCTTAGAAACAGAGATCAAAGGAAGTGTTTAATGTAAAGGAGCATGAGCAATGTGCTGTTTCACTGAATGTTTGTGTCTGGCTCTCCAGTTTACAATGACATTAATGTAAAGGACTCTTTAGGGCACAAAGATGTATTTTTATTTAGGTTGCCTCCTATGTCAAGTTCTTGCTGTGCCATTAGTAAGAGCTCATCTTCAAAGGAAAAGCCAAGAGGTCATTTTTACAGGTAACTGACATCATGCTTCTTTAAAGCTTTGATATCTCCAAAACATGATCATTTCCTCCAGTATTGCGTATCTCAAGCCACTTCGTTTTTGGAGAAAAGTTTTAAGCTGACACATTATTGTCATGACTTAATAGGTCTATTCTTGCAGGTTTTTTATTTAACAGGAATTATTTTCTGACCTTAATAGGAAAGAAATGGAAATTACTGAAAATCAGGGAACTTTATTCTGAATTGAATCACTTTACAACCATAGAAAGCTTGCAGTAATTAATAAATTATTGTAAAATGTTCTAGATTCAAAAATTTCCATTTTATAGCCACATGTAGTCATCTCCTTGGAGAAGAAAAAAGAAGATACTTGTGGTTTCAGTCTGGAACCAGACAGAAACACTAATTCGTGTTGTGGTTTTAGGCTGTCAATTTGAAATTTCTTAATCAAGAAGAGCAAAGCAGGCTTGAACTTGAATGGAATAAAACTTTATTAACTAACACTAAAAGAGAAAAAAAAAAAGGGATCAGAATGAAACCTTCAAAAACATACTTCTCCTCCTCCTACCAACTGCCTACACCTCTGTTAACATGAAAAGACAAAAATGCCTGGAACCCCCAGTCAGCACCACCTCTAGAACAATAATTTCTCAATTTATTAAAGAAGAAGCAGCAGAGTCTTTTCTTGAATGCCATAGAGGTTTTTCACAAGATGTCAATTCTCTTGCTTTCACCTTTCACCAATGGCCCGCCTGGGGGAAGGAAATTTGTCATTGTGAAGCCCCCGCCCATGAGACAGCTTTCAGCAGATGGTCATGGACTATAACAGCTTATTAGGATACAGTTTAAGGATGCTTTCTCTACTATAAAACAAAAAGTTTCCTCATCTATCTCATTTTCATCTCAAGAAACAGAGGTCCTTTTCTCTCGCTAGGCAGAGGACATCATGTCTTTCGGTCTTCCTCTGTGTAAATTTCTCTGTTATATTACAGTTATACCACTTCACAATCCCAACTAGAACTCAACATTTCTCCTAAAGAGCAGGTTACTTATTACAGGAGTAGTTAGTCCGTTCTCTGTGGCCTTACAAAAAAGTCCAGCTTAAGCCACTCTTTCAATCTTCTTTCCAACTTAAAGTTCTTCCTTCTTTCTCCTGACTTAGGTCTCATGCTGTGTCTCTCTGTATCTCCTTCAGTTTCTTCCTTCTCTCACTCGGGCAGGATTCATGCTTTGAAAGTTCCATTGCTGTGTCAAGAAGTTTCTCTATTGAAGAAGCTGGCTGATGGAAGGCTGATGAGAAGAAGGCTGATGTCTTTTCTCCCCCCAGCCTGGGAGTTGCCGGGGCCCATCTGATCCTCCTTGGCCCGGCCGCATGGCTCGGCGGAGCCGGTTCCGGCCCGGCCCAGCTGCTCCCAGGGCCCCGCAGCCTCCGTCCTTCCCACCCGGCTGCACCAGGACAGGGGAAAAGCCAGCCCAGACCTGGCCAGGGCTGCAGCTGGGGCAGAGCCTGGCCCTGTCGGGAGAGCCCGCCTGGCCCAGCCTGGCCGTGCTGAGAAGGCCGGGCCGGGCTGTTACCTGTACCCAGAGCAGAAGAGAAAGTGAGCAATTCCCGGGATCTTACTCCAAAATGTCTATTCACAAAGGCATACTCACTCTTCTCATTGGTTTAATCATGTGTCAGTATTGTACATCGGCCAATCAGGGCCAAACTATGAAAATACTCAAATTTATTTTTAATGTATATCACATAAAATAAGCAAAATGCTGATTTAAGGACATTTTTTGATACTGCAAGATGCATGCACATTAAATCTTACAGAGATTGTAGTTATGGTTACTGAGGATTGCAAAGGATCTAACTCAATCTAACACGGATATATGAAGGCCCATTTGGGACTTGAACATATAAATGTTTATGAAATTGTCTTGGTTTGAACAACA
>WAAG01077213.1:0-15835 GCA_013390105.1 Tichodroma muraria
CCCACCAAGGGGCTGGGAGTGGGCGAGATCCTGGAGGGGACACAACTAGTCAGCTCAGAGATAAAAGCTAAAGGAGAAAGGAGGAACAGGGATGGCATTTGTTATTCCACAACATTTGCCTTCTGGAGCAACCTCTACGTGTGCTGAAGCCCTGCTTCCCGGGCAGTGTCTGAGCATTGGCTGCTGATGGGAAGTAGAGATTAACTTTCCCCCTTTGCTTATGCATTCACAAAGTTTTGCTTTTCTTTCATTGCTTTAGTAAACCGCCTTATCTCAATCTACTAGTTATTTTCCATCTTAATTTTCCCCCCTGTCCTGCTGGGAAGGGGAGTGATAGAGTGGCTTGGTGGGCACGTGGTGCCTAGGCAAGGTCAACCCACTACATACATGCAGCATCATTAGATTCTTCAAATATTTCAAATTATTTAAATACATTTGAAAGTGTCATGGCTTGCTGGGGTGGAATAGCGTCTTCTTCAAATAAGTAGAAAAATGTTGATTTCAGAAGTGAAAAGCTGAACTTTAAGATTAGAATGATCTAACAACCTCATATACAATGTCTCCTACAATGTCTTTGATTAGTCCTTGTCCCAAGACCAAAAGTCCCAGGTATTGCAGAGACTGTCCCTGCAAGATTCCAATCTGCATTGAGTAACTCCCACCAAAGGAGAATCATTCCTAACTGTTGGAACAACTGCTCAGGGGATAATTAGTGTTTCAAAGGCATTTTATGCCTGGTTTCCTATTTTGAAATTATGGTTTTGAATCCTGTAGGATGTTTTGCAGACCTCATCAGGATATAAACAGAGCAATTTTAAGTAACTTGATACATTGGCTTTTCTGTGATTTTTCTCGTTAGGAATCCTAATCCAATGACAGAAGGCAAAAAAGAGAGATCAGACATTAAGATTACAGTTTATACTAGGATGTTGAAAAGAAATCAAAGTTAAACCATGAGTTTGAAGCTATTAAGCAGTACATTCCCTCTGTGGTGTGTAGTTTTGCCTTCTTGATGCCAGTGGCTCCAGGAGCCATCTCTTGTAACAGGTTCTGGTTTTATCTGGAACTCATGAAAGGCTTGGAAGTTAATTATAGTTCTAATATTCTTGCTAATGAATTTGAGCATAATTATGGAGTGGAATGATTTCAGAGGTACTTTATGTGAATACTAATTGCTGTCTTCAAATGTTGGGTAACTGGCTTCCTCACAGGATCTCTGGGAGGGAGTGTGGAGGGAGGCCCAGCGAGCACTGCCAGCAGAGGCACGGGGCCATGGGGGCTGTGCCCATGACACATTTCCCTGGGGCTAGAGGCCATGGCGACACCAAAATGGCCAGGAGAGTGGTGCTAGTCTGGGGACCTGCCTGGGGCTGCCTGCCTGAGTCGGGCTGTCAGTGTGTGCCACAGGCAGGTGTGAGGATGCCCAATCCTCAGCTCTGTCGGAGGGGTGAGATTCAGCCAGCACAAAGGCTCGGGGATACCAGGGCAGGGGTTTCTCTTGGAACTGTGGCACATGAGGGCCAGACCGTCATGGGTCAATGTGCCAGCCCTGTGAGCACTGCCCAGCCACAGTGGCTGTGTGTGAAAACCCATTAGCAGGTGGTCATGGATAGATGGATGCTCTTTGGAATGATCTCCCGTGGAGAGGAAATAGGTGCTCCAACAGAACAGCAGGTAGAAGGACACTGAGGAAGCCGCAGGTGTCCAGTATCTGCACAGCTAATAAAAACTACAGAATTGTTGAGAATGTTGTGTATGTTCCTTCAGGCAAAATACCGTGGCTGTGTCTCTGTCTCTTTTTCATGTCTTACTTTATGTTTGCAAGTCATTCCAGAAGCCTGAGACATGACATTTCTCTTCATATGGTTTCTGTCTTAAGGCAAAATTTAACCTCTGGGAAAGTTTATCAATTTGAGAAGTTTTGCAAAGATCAATAGAAATGGCAATGATTATTGAAATGGAAGCTTGTGGGTTATGTACTATCTGTATTGAGATATGTTTTCTTTCTTTCGAATAATTTAATAAAGTTCAAATCTCCTCTGAGAGAAAGAATTAATTGAACAAAATATTAATTAAGGAAAAATATTTTTTTCACAGCACAGTTCTTCAAATGAAATAATATTGAGTGAATTGACTGAAGTTTACCTCGATTAAAAGTGGTGTCAGTGTTTGCAAAGTCTCAGAGTATGCACACTCCCTGTACCTGGCAGAATTAGAGCTTCTCTGGGTGATGATGCCATTGTAAGCATCTCACAATCCCTTCTTCAGCCCTTCTGGACAGGGACAAATGGCAGATACATGTTTACATCCTTATGTTTACTTATTTAAATTTGAAACTATTTCCTTGCCCCCATTCTCATCCAAACACTGACTGGTTTGCAAAACAGGTCAGATATGGGACATGGGTCCACATATGATTTACCTGGATTCCTGTAGCCTAGCATCCAGTGGTAAAATGTACCTTCCTTCATACGTGAACATATAGGTACATGCAAAGAGAGACAGTAGAATCCCAGCCTGTATGGAGCTGCCTGCACCATGCAGTGATCGACCTGTACAGACACAGTTGCACACTGGTCATTCATTCCCATGGACACTGAGATCCACATGCACTGCACATGGGAATTTGCACCCCTAAGGGTTCCCAAACTTTCCCAGTAAAGGCTGGGTGATGGAAACCAGCAGGACCCTATGGAGGAAAGGGAAGGGAACAGGTTCAGCAGCATAACTCAAAGTGGTAACTGCCCACCCTGGGCCTGCTGAGACTGTGCCAAACGATGGTGGAGAGCACAGGATCACAGGAACAGAGGTGCGTGTCCTGGGTGTGACTTTCACTTTCTCTAATGCTCAGGTAATGCTTCCAGGTTGCTGTAAAGGTTAGAGGTAAACTGGTGTTTATTTTCTGCTATGATTTGCTCTTATCAAAACAAGGAAGCAGCAGAATTCCCCTCCTGCTGCCAAGGACACATCACCCCATGGTAAGGAACATACTGCATCCCTATGGATAAACTGTGTGTGGAAGAAATTAGTAAATAAGTAGGACTTGGAAATGTGCTTATCTACACTCATCTTATTACTCATCTTATTAGTGTATTGCAAAGTATGGGAGGAAAGGCTTAAAAATTTCTCATAACATTATTTTGACTTGGCTTAACTGGATGAAGCTCACGGGCTGTGGCTTCCCTAAGCTGTGATCTGGCAGGCATTCCCTTTCCTTGTTGCAGCTATTCTCTTGTTATCGTGCGACTCCCATGATTCTTCCTTGGGGTCTTTGCAGCATCTCTCTGCCTCGGGCACTCTAAAACTGCCTCCCCAGGCCCCAGTCCTGCCTGGCCCTGTGGCCCTGTGAGCCATCCTGCTTGGGGCTAGTCCACTCTGATTTGGGTTAATGGCCAGGAAATGAGCTCTTAAGCATGAGAGTGGTGGGAGCAGAGGATGGGAATTATCAGTCTCTGGGTTCCCTCTGGCTGCTCTTCTGCTGACCTCAGTGTCTCAGCACATTCGTCCCACTTGCTGTTAAGGCTCATGCACAATAAATAGGATTGTCTCAGCTCTGCTCCCCTCCCTTTCCATGCCCGATAAAACTTTTTGGAGGGAGGGGAGTCACTGCACTTTGTTACTTAGGAGATACTCACAGTTTCTGAGATCCATTCCAAGTCCATGATTGGATTGATTTTCTGTTTGCCCTGCACAGGAGAGGCAGGGAGAGCTCTCACCTTGTAGCAGTAGTGTGGGGTTGGGCTGGGAAGCTTGTCTGCAGCAGCTGATGGAGTCGCTCCCTGGGACAGCACCTTCCCAGGGCTGAGCTGGGCTCAGAGGCTGGGGTTTTCTCAAATGAATTAGATGAAGCCAATGAAAACTCAGAACCAGAGGCTCATCTGGAACTGCCGATCTCTGAAAATGTGGCAGGGAAATAAATGAAGAAGATAAAAATGAAAACAGTGCTCCAGCAGCCACCAGAAGTAGTTGCACAGGGAGCACCTTCCAGAAGGACCCAAGCCCCCGGGGTTTCTTGCTGGCAGTCACCAGCAAGAAGCACTGACCTGGAAGAGTCTTTCCTGGATTTGCGAACAAAGGCAGTTGAAGTGAGCGTGATGCATGCAAGGTCTACGGGCACCAGTGTGAGCCTGCACCAGACAGCCCCTCCGGCTACACTGTTGTTTGGGAACAGGCAACAGTGTTGGCAGACTCTGGGTGTGTGGGCACTGCCAGGCTACTGCAGGGCATTGGGCACCATCCAGAGCTTAGCCGGATGGTGTAGTAGGTAGCTCAAGGCAGCACCACAGCGTGACCCATGGCCACCGCCCAGCGTGACTGCCCCAAGGGGCATAGCCCACCATGCTGTAACTCAGAGTACTGACACTTGAAAAAGAGAGTCAAAGTTTGGCCTTTGGAGTTAATTGTTACTAATCAAAGTATGTAAATTCATGAACACATTCATCAGTGGCTGGCTGATGCAGAAGTGCACATCACCAGAGTTGTGAGAGGGCGCACACGCCTCGGGCAGCCAGGCATGCTCTGTTCCTTTGCACCTTGCTTTAGTGAGTGGCTCCAGAGGTAAATGACTGATTCTCTGATTTGGTGGTGTCTGCACAGGGTGATGTGTAATGAAAGTGAAATTAACTCTGAGGATAAGGTACTTAGCAGACAGTGAGAGAAGGAGCATTTCTTTGATTTTAGACAAATCCTCCCTTCAGTGTTCTGCTTTTATCTTTGCACGGAAGGGCAAGTTTTATGTAAGACAAATGTCTATCACAGTTTTATTTAAAAAGCATGCTTTCAACAGAAGGTGGCACACCGATTAAATGTGACATTTGAAGCAAAGCAGCCTAAACAGCCCAGGAAGGCAGAAGGATTAAATTGAGGCCTCACATGGAAACCATTACTGTGTTATTAGGCAGGAGCAGCCTTTCAGGCAATGAAGTTTGGGTGCTTTTAATCCATGCTGACAGACAATAGTTAATATTTGCACAGCTGTAATTTTTTTTCTGCTCTCTTTTCTGGTTAATAGAGCACGACAGTGCACAAAACATTCTTCAGCAGCTCTACGCAATGTAATTCTGGGAACAAATAACAGTTATCTCTTGGAAGCAGCGTCTGGCATTTGAAAGGCCTAATTTATGACCCTAACTGAGGTGGTTTGGAGCTCCTGGGAACCAAGGGCACAGAACCATTTGGTGAGGACCTGTATCATTACTATCACCACACCAGCAATCTGCAGAGCTGGAGCAAAGCCTGGGAATGGAGGGAATCTGTGGACCCAGGAGCTCATGGGAAAAGGCAGGAGCTGTGAGCTGGGCACTGAGGGGTGCAGCTGATGGAGGACTGTTACCAATGACTGCCCTCATGATGCCCACATCACCCCTCAGAGCAACAAGAACAAGGGTGAAGTGTAGCAAATTCCTTGGAGACAGGCACGACTCTCAATGCATGTTTGGTTCAAAGAGAGGGAGAGCTCTTTTGCCTTACTCTGCTTTGCAAATGTCCAAATGTCGTTGTCTTTTCAGAAATGTCATTGTCTTTTCAGAACTGTCATTGCAGTTCAAGGCACCACGAGAGCCCAGCTCAGCACTATACACATTTCTTGTTGATCATTATCTCCTTTTGTCTAATCCATTCTCTTGTCTACAGTCAGAAAGGTCAGAGAGGCACATTTATTGCTGTAAAAATTGTCTAGCAGGAAGAAGTGAAATTTAAGGAACACGAGTGATTCACAGAGGATCAATTTCAGTTTCCATTAGTCTGTAACAAGAGTGTCTATTCTCACTTTTGCACTTCTGATGGACATAAATATGAAGAAATCAAGTGAACTTTCTAATTTATTTCCATGTCATATAGCTCATATTAGAGCCCCAACTGGAACATGCAGGTGCTTCTTCATTCTTTCCAAGGTGCAGTTTACAAAGCACAGGAGAGAAAAATGAACCAAAGCAAAAAGGCAGGTGTCAGCAGCACCAGAGACATAGGTATCCATTCCAGCAGCTGTGGGAACTCTATGCCATTGTCCCTGCTGCGTGCACCTGGATCAGGTCTGTCGGAGGAGACTGTGCACTACTGGAGCCTTTGGCACTGATGATACTGCTGGACAGCCAGCCAGGGGAGGGCAGGTGGCAGAAGAGAGGCCCTGGTTCCCTTCCTAGACAGAAGGACCTGACCAACCCACAGTCCTGCCCTCCCTCAGGCTGCTCTGTCTGTCAGTGTGTGATGCTAAATCCCCCATGAGCAGAACTGTGCCTGGCCCAACGTCTGGCTGGAAGCTCCTGACAGTGCACCCTGTCATGAGGTTTGATGGTTTAAGCCAGCAAGAAAGTCACTGGGCTGCTGTCCATCCAGGGTAAATGCACTGTTAATACTTGTCCTAATTTTAAACCAAACTCTCTACCCCCATTCCTTCACCATTTCTATCCAGGTGTGTAAGTGGATAGAAAGTCCACTTACTTTCTAAGGCAATAGAATGGAATACAAAGCACTCCTTGCAGCAGAGTGCGAGTGCAGATGAGTATCCTCTTGCTGAAGTATTCTGTCCTACCCCAACTCCCTGGTGGCT
Organism: Tichodroma muraria; assembly: GCA_013390105.1. NCBI lineage: Eukaryota > Metazoa > Chordata > Aves > Passeriformes > Sittidae > Tichodroma > Tichodroma muraria. The sequence continues at coordinate 6,548 of WAAG01077213.1, forward strand.
CATGGATCAAGCAGGACAGCAAGGAGTGAATACTGGCAGTGCTGAAGATTCTGCAGATCATCCAGGCTGTCATTAGAGAACTGAGTCTCCAGTTAGTGGACCAGCACTGCTAATGGCCCTGTACTGAGGTAGTGACTGTGGCACTATGAATACCTGGCCATTAGATACCAGAGTGTGTCATGAGACCAAAGTCACAATGAATGTCAGACAATGGTATCTAGGTAAAATCTTCAGTGCCTCCTAATTGAATAAGGGTCTTTGAATCATGAATGGTATGAGTTTTAAATAGGGCTGACATTAAAATGTTCAGGAAGAAGCTTTGTTCATGCATATTGATGTGGTCTGAGCAGGGAGAACTGTGGAAACTTGTTATGGGAAAGCGTCACCTCATCCAGCACCAAGGCCCCACAGGGGCTGCCAGGGGGCTGGCACCTGTGGGTGGGAGACACGATGGCTTTGGATCTGGGCTGAGCCCCGTCCTCTGCTCCTGAGGCTTGTCCTGGTGTGTGATGGCTGGATCTGCCCTGGCTCGCGGCAGGGCTGACTCCTGCCGCACGTGCAGGGGTGGGTTTGGAGCACAGCGAAGCACCTGCAGCTCACCTTGTCCTCTCCCAGGGGCTCAACCACAAACACTGCTTTCACAGCCTTTTCCTACACTGTTAACTAGAAAAAATGGATTGTAGGAGAGAGTTGTTCTCTGTTTGTTTCTGCACGTGAATGGCCTTCCCGGGGAGAGAACTGTCCTTCCCGGTGCGGTGCCAACATCAGGAAAATCCTCCTCACTCGCTGGGAAGGAGCTGGTGATTTGTGGAAAAAACTAACTTTACAACTCTAGAGAGTCATAAAGTTCGGTATGTTTTATTCAGCGCTGAAAGGCACACGGGGGTAGCTCCTCTACAGGCGTGCGCAGCTACTCGCTTTTTCGCTTTCTCTTATATCTTCGGAAGTATTACATATGCATTAAATTTCACAACACATTTATGCATATTTATTCCCTAACTTTGCCTGCTACCGCTTTGTGTGCTGATTCTTTTGTCCATCCGTCTGTGCTTGTGCACTGCTCTCCGAGGGTCGCACAATGGTCGTATGGGGCGAAAGTCAGTATTCTCCCTCAGAACTGAACTTCTCACTTCGCCTCTTCGCGCAAGCTCCCTAAATCCTTAGTCACAGTCTAAACCCTAGCATCAGTTTAATCTGGTTGTCAGGAGCTTCTGCTGTCTTGAGGGCCTTGTAAATATAACATTCTTCATCTTGTTTTTAAGAACAGTCTCTTCCTTATCACACATCCTTACATTTTTTTCTGTTATCTTCTGCCTGTATACCCTTCTTCTGCAAGCACAGCACAAGCAAATTCTAAACAATGAGCGTTGTTTAAGTATCTTTTCTTTTACCAGCAAAGCACAGCACAAACTATTTTTAAGCACTAAGCACTATTTAAGCATCTATTTCTAATTAATCCCTTCTAATTTCTAACCCCTTGTCTCAATGGGGAGGGGCAGGAGGCAGATGAGGAAGTTTAGCTGTGCAAAGACCTTCTCCTGACACTGATAAATGTGATGAGATTGTGATGCCAGGGTATTTACCATGGGATCAGGTCTCCAGAGATGCTGGACCATGGCCAGTGCATTTCCAGGTCCACCAGCTGCAGCAGATTGCTGCTCCTGGATGGAGCAGTGAGGGACTGGCAGCAAGCACTACTGCAGGAACTGGACTCCTTATAAACTGCCCGGAGAGATCCTGAATGCCAGAGTAGTGCCGGAGGTGGGAACATTTGCTAATTACAGCAGGAGTGGGGAAGTGGAGCGTGCAGGTTCCACCTCCGTATTTGTGTTGCATAATCCAGTATTTCCTTCACTGTCCAGAGTCCTTCCTGTTCCCTTAACGTCTTGCCTGGAAAGAATAGCACGTTGGAACAAGGTCATGGCTGCAAGAGCTATAGTTACATCACAGAAAAGTAAGGAACAGGAAGCGCTGCTGAGCCAGAAGGAAGCAGCGTGCCCAGCCCAGCCTCGGCGCGGGGGGACAGGCCGATCATCCGAGCACAGCTGGTGGGCCCTGGACCCACACCTGGACTTGCACCCCCACTAGCACTGCAGGCAGAGATGAGAACAGCATCCTGCTGCAGACTGTGACACAGACATGAAGAGTCTTTGCATGTGAGGGAAGAAGCACATGAAGGAGCTCAGCTCATAACTCTTCACTCAAATGGTGAGGGAGAGTCTGTTCAGGTCTGCATCCTGCCCTGGAAACAGCTGAGGGATGTGCACTAGCAGCTGACATTTTTAACAACATAAAAGTATGAATAATGAGGAAAAATTGATTTAGTATTGATCTGATTAGAGAGCTTTAGCACTGATTTAATAAAAGAGAGTGTATGTGCCATGTGCTCAGCTAATGGAATAAGTCATTTGGTTAGAAGGGAGAATCCCAAAGGCATTCCTGCGCAGACTGGAAAGGGAACCTGAACAGCTGTTGTATGGCAGCTCAGTGTGCTTCAGGCAGTTGCTTTCCCCCCAAAACACAGAAAATTATGATGATCACAGAACAGCTGGCAGGAGGCGCCCACTGAAGGCTATGTAATTCCACATGGAGAGTGAGAGATGATCTTGTGCAGGGCCAGCGTATAAGACTACTTTTACCCCATGCACAGATATAAGACCTGGGTGAAGGAGAGTGCTCTGAATCCTTTAGGACACTGAAGTTATTGCTTTGAAATAAAAACTTCTCTGTCTACTGCACATCACTGGAAGGCTGCCAGAGATCGCTGGGTCCTCTCCACCAGATAACTTTCCAAGCTGCTCTTTCCCAAGCTTGGAGCACTTCATGGAGTTGTCATTTCATGGGTGACCAAAGTGTGGGACCCGGCACTTCGCCTTATTGATTTCTATACTGTTAGCCTCAGTCCATTGGACCAGCCTGTCCAAATCCCTCTGAAGGACCTTCCTGCCCTCCAGTAGATCAACACTTCTACCCAGCCTGGTGTCAGCTGCAATGGACTGAGGTAGCACTTGATCCCCTTGCCCAGATTGTTGATAAAGATACCAAACAGAAATGCCATCACTATGGAAATTGATGTATCAATAGCTAAGGTACATTTTTGCTTGACCAAGTCTGGCAAATACCCTATTTCCATTTTATGAGATGTGCATCCCCAAAAGCCTTTATAAAGGGGAGAACACTCACTGTGTTAGTGTTCTTCATTCCCTGGTACTAACCAGTTTTTTGCTGGTCTAGACTTGGGGAAAATTGGTTTGACATGGAAGAGAATGTTAGAATTTTTCTTGACTATTTTTTCTTCTCTCGCACTTTTTTTTTTTTGGTTGCTATGGAAACGGCCCTTCCTTATTCAAAATACTTTGATGGTACCATTTCTTATTAAGGTTCACATTTTCTTGCTGTCTCTGTCACACTGTGCTAGTCACAGTTCCTCCACTGGTCATTGCCCCTGCACTGCCCTGGGGGTTTACATTTCTTTCTTACAACAGAGTTGAAACTGACATTTCCCCCAAATCACTTGTTCCTCTCAGCAGTGGTGCAACAGGACAAGCAGAGCTCTCAGGCTCTGTGGTGCTCACAGCCTCAGGGGCCGTTCTGCTCCTCACCCCTCCCTGACAGTGAGGGGTTGGCACAGTGGAAAACAGGGATTTTGGGTTTCAGACCTAGCAGTCATCTAAGATCCAGATTCTGCTTCATGCAGTATCTGTAAAACTTTTGGGTAAAAAAATCTGTTTTTCTTCCCCTCTCCTAGACCTCTTCCTATCATTAATAATCTCAAATTAAGAGCTACCAAATCTGTTGGCCACAGACTCATGGATGGGTCTTGTGGTAAGTGGAGGGAAAGGAAGAAACATGCACAAAAGCTTTGAACGTACACCTGAGGTAGGTAGATCCTCAATAGACAGGTCAGACTTATTCATTTTGGCAAACAGTTGTGCTGTGGGCTTTAGGGAAGTGCTTTCTTTAGGATGTGAGGCTTGGTCAGTGGGACGTGCAGTACATGATGCTCCTCCTTTGTTTTAATCAGACACCAGAGAAGACAGAAGGAGTGCTTGGACTCCTTCTATAATTCTATAAATTGTATAAATCTTGTTTCACTTCCTTGTGAAAACTGGCAATCTCTTTGTCAAACTTCTGAAAAAAACAAGGCATCAATGTTTGACAACAATTCTGATTGCTGAATTAATGCTAGTAATTATATTAACAGTTTATCTCTATTACATTCAAAGCTCTCCATTATTCAAGACACACCTGTGCACATTATTTTCAGAGATATCTCAGACTAGTTAAAATTTTCTCAAGTACATTACAGTAGGTGTAGGCTTCCCTTTACATTTTTGTTGTTTCTGCCTCGCAGCCGATGACTGATGTTCTTTTCTATCATCATGTTGGAGTCAGAATCTGGGCTGATGAATGCTGCTGTGGTGTTTGCCTCCCACTCAAGATTCTCAGCATGATTCTAGTGCCAATAACCCAGAGCCTGGGACTCCTCTTTCACACCCGGTTCTGTTTATCAGTGCTCAATGGCTGCAGCAATTAACTTTGTTTTCACTGATTTTCTCAGCTACTCTCTTTCTGCTTTTAATGCAGATTTGGTATCAGAAGGCACTTATGTGTTTGGGAAAATAGATAAGCATTATAAGGATATCCTTTCCTGAAAAACTAGAAAGTATGCATCTCAGTTTTATATCTCAGTTTTGTATACTGAGATTAGGGTCAAGTTAAGGGTAGTGAAAATCTTTAAGAAGCTAATGTCTATGCAGGTCTGTATGGATGTCTTCTCTCAAAGGAGACAGAAATGCAGAAAAAAGCAGAAAAAAAACCAGAAAAAAGCCAATTGAGCAACAGTGAGACACTCTCTGAATGCTGCACACATTTTCCAGTGGTGACCCAGAGGTGTGTGAGAGGGGCCACAGCTGGGAAGGAAGGGTGAGCACTGAAACCAGAGGCTGCAGCAGAACCATGGCCAGGGGTGTCCATCACCAGGGACCACACGTGGTGCAGAAGGAGAAATACAAGAGAACATTGTGACATCAAGACTGGACCTGTCTTTGACCAGATGCTTCCAGTGTGGGCTTCACTGGGGCTTTTGTGGCACAGGATACAGCAGCTTTCATCTGGGCGCAAGGGCCTCTACTCTGACTCAGACAGGGAGTTGTCTTTGCTTTAAAGCTTGCTTGTGATTAATTTTAACTGAAGTCTGATGTGAGAACTCTGTCTCTACACTGGGCTCAATGGCAGGTAGGTTATGACAAGATGATGTAAGTGATGATGCAATGATAACTAGACAGGTGAGTGGTGCAAAGAATTGCAGCAAAACCTCTGTGACCTCATTCATGCAGTAATGAATGATGATATGGGCAGAAAGCTTGGGATCCTGGGTGCTTGACCAGAGAATCAATGAAATGACAAGTATAGCTAGTCTGATTTCTTCCTGACCTCTTCCAATCACCTTTTACTTCTTCAAAATCATGTTGTCTGTCTGGCTCTTTGCACTTCCCATGTGCTCTTATGTTTTGTTAAAAGGAAGAAAATAAATAAAACTATTTTCCCCAGGAACTCACAAGATCGATTTTGCTACATCAGCTTTGTGATAAGTTAGCTTTGGGAAATAGCTGACATTGTATTTCTTCTCCTCTATTTAGGTGAAAATCAGCTGTGTCTCTTAACTGAAATGTTTTAAGCTTGTTTTTGTCAGGTAATAAAATTGTGTTGTTTTCTATAACTAAATTCTTTGTGATGTCTATTTCAAAGGCTGACATTTCTAATGCATTAACAGCCCAAGCAGTTAGAGACGTAATCAATTCCAAGTATAAACTCATCCAGAGATGTTTTAAAGATCTAAGAAAAGGTCTTCAAGGACACTGACATGATGATGTGGATCCTTCACCCCGACACTCTCCAAGACGCTGTTTCAGCAGAGGAAAGAAGGGATTTGGCATCCCAGTTCATTTAGCAAAGTCAATAATCTTCACATCTCATGGATAGCAGGAGCTTACAGGCTGTAAGCAATCACAATGAGAAAGCTTGAAAAGGCAGTGAATTACAATGGAAGACTGATGGGTGTACAGTATTTTTCTACTTTTTCTGTTTATCTGGAGTTCCCTCCAGATAAAAGGTTGGTGCCCTTTTCTGGAATTCCTGATTACAGATTTCATTTTGTGCATTCACACAAATGGTTTGTTTTAGGGCTGTTTTTTATTTATTTGTATTTGTGTGAAACACCAGCAATAATTTTTCAACTTCATCCTAATGCTAGCTGATGTCACTTGGCAATTTTCGAAGTCTGCTAGCATTCTTGGCCCTATTGAAGTCTGCATATTTCTTGCACTTTTTGCCTTCCTGAGATGCCATGCAGGCACTGACAGCGTTGTGGGTCTGTCTGTCCAAAGGTCAGGTGTGGATCATGGACCTGACTGCAGAGTCACAGGAAGCACTGGGCTCTTGTTGTGCAAGCTTGGTGTCACAGGTGGGGTCTCAGCCCAGGCATCCCCATGGCTCTGGGGTGGCTGTCCCCCCGTGGTCCTCCCTGATGAGAAATCTGATCTTCGCCTTGTCATCTGAGCCCAGTGGTCCTGGCCCAACGCCAGGATGTCACAGTCTGCATACCAGGCCAGGTGACCACACCACCTGCTCTGGGGTCTGTGGTGTGATTGGGAAAGGCCACCCCAGCCCACGCCATTGGCAGGTGGGTCTGTAAAGGCCTTGGATGTTGGCCCTCTGGTCTCTGGCACAGGCAGGCAGCCACCAGAAGATTCCTGTGTTCTGTAGAAATCAGATGTTGCTTTCTCTTCTTTTTCCACTCTATTTTATAATCATTTATGTATTTTATAAACATTTTCCAGAACGTATTGTGCATTTCCAGATGTATTGCCAGCTGTTATAAGTAAACTCTGTTGTTTGCATTTTCCTTCAGCCTGTCCTGAGGCACATGTTGTTTCAAGGCATTTGGCTCTCATCGAGACTTTATTTGACAAGGGTGAAGATATGTTTGTGATTTTTTTTATTTAATTCAAATTTTTATTTGTCTTCCAAAAAGGAGCAAGGAGGAAAAAATCCACACAGTTCTGCATTCCTTGTAACAAATGTCTGCATGGAAAGGCAGTGGGGAAACCTTTAAAAGAGGAAAGCATGGGTGTGGCAGCAATACTCCACCAGAGAACTTGGCCCTGGTGCCACTGTGGCTCCCTGTGCAGGGCCAGGTGGACTGTGGCTGCATCCATTGGGGTGCACAGCCATCCACACAAGGCAGCTCTCTGTAGGGCAAGGGAAGACCCTCACATGCTTCATTTTCAGATTAATTGCACACAGCCTCGTTGCTTACACAGGTGGGCCATAACTACTGAATCCTGATGCTTTTCCATGTTTGATGTCCCTGGAACAGCTGCCCCGTGGTTTGAAACCTGTAGTGTGGAGTGCCAGCTGTTTCCATGGCAGCTCCATCACACCAGCCCAAACTCATCTGTCCTCAGAAAGTTTGATGGTGTTTCCTAGGAATGAGTAACTGCACGTGGCAATCTTGCTGGTGTTTTTGTATCGAATCCCTCAAAGAAAACACAGATATGACATGCAATTATCTGTTTTTCAGTTGTCAAAGCTCTGTGATTATTTTCTCCGCAAGCCAAAGAGAGCCCAGCACTGACTTGCTGCTTTGTAAACTGCCAGTGGGCAGTTCGAATCTTTGCTACAGAAACCAAATGTAGCAGAGCACTTTTCTGGGGCTGCTGAACAGAAGTGAGTGCTCTCAGAAATGTTTGAAATCTGCACACCAGGGAGGAGTGCTGAAGGACAGTGGACAAACTCTGCCAAGCAAATTCCAGTTTCCAAAAGCAAGTTTTGCCCTCAGAGACCTGCTTCAGAGATGCACCCCTGGGATCTTGTTGGACTGGAAATTGCTTGAACCATGGGCTGAAAAATCTGAAGATCTTTCATCCAAGATCTTCATTTGTCACTGTGAGTGTGACAAAGAAAAACAGCCCCCAGAATGATTATTCCTTTGAAATGTTGTTGGCTTTCTTTAGTTTTGTTGATTTTTTAAAACTTCCTTTCAGATGTTTCTGTTAAGGTCAATGCTCAGATAGAGCAGGCGGAGGGAGGCCCCTCTGCACAGCAGTGGTGAGGCCACATATGGAGAACTGTGTCCAGAGCTGGATTCCCCAGCCTGGGAAAGACTGTAGAGAGCCCAGCCAGGGGCTCTGGAGAGCCACTGCTGTGAGGAGAGGCTGAGAGAGCTGGGATTGCCTAGCCTGGCAGAGAGGAGGGTCTGGGGAGACCTGATTGTGGCCTTCCAATATGAAAGGGGACCCATAAGAAAGACTTTTTAGCAAGGTCTGTTATGATCACACTGCCAGAGGGCAGGTCTAGGAGGGCTATTAGGAAGAAATTCTTCCTTGTGAGGATGTGGAGGCACTGAGGTTTCCCAAATCAGCTGGGGCTGCCCCTGGATCCCTGGCAGTGCCCAAGGCCAGGCTGAACACTGGGGCTTGGAGCAGCCTGGGACAGTGGGAGGTGTCCCTGCCATGGCAGGGGTTGGAACCAGATGAACTCTAAGATTCCTCCCAGCCCAAACCCCTCTGTGATTGTGTCATCCTGTGATCTTCAGCAGCTTGCTGACCTTTCCCCACACTGATGGCCCCTCTGGTCCTCACTGCTCCTTTTATCTCATGGAGTATCAGAATTAGAAAGTGCAGCTTATTCTGGCCTTCCAAACAGTTGACACCTCCTGAGGTACTTTGTCTGGAGAAAGCTCTGTTTGATTTTCTTCTGTGATTGAAATCCTTACTCATGGCAGGCAGATTTTATACATGAGGGTAAGGTGAGGCTGTGTGTAAATTTCTCAGGCTCAGTTTCTAAACTAGTGAAGAAAAGTGCATTTTTCTGAGCCAGTAAAAATAGATCACTTGCTACGTGAGACATCACTGTGTCTTCCACAGAACCGGTGTCGCGCTCTGCGTGTTTCACAGGGCAGTGCCTGCTGGTTCCCTCCAGCTCATTCCCCATTACTGGCCTGAAGGGTTCATTCTATGAACTGCAGAGCTCCACCATCATCTGCAGCACATGTCCTTTCCTAGGTGAAGCTTAGAGGAGAGCTGATGAGATTCAGATTGTTCCCGGTGTCTCATGGCTCTCCTTCCGTGGTCACCTGTGCTATGTTGTGAGGAGAGAGGTCCCCAGCAGATGGGGAGGACTCCCTCATGAGCCAGCCTCCCCACTCTTTGTCCAGGGAAATTATATTGTTTCAATGGTAATGGTTATTTACCCTTGCCTGTAAATGTAAAAAGGAAAAAAAAA
>WAAG01077213.1:15872-51588 GCA_013390105.1 Tichodroma muraria
AAAAGCGCGACACAACCTGACAATTCTGCTTCAGGTCTTCAGGTCACTTTAGTCTCCACTTCTATACCTATAACTTAAAATAAATTTACTTTTTTTACACAGGGTATGTGACAGATGCTCCCAGAGACCGGGAGTGCTGAGTGTTCTGCAGAGCTGGGCAAATTTTACCCCCGTCTGGTTTGTTTTGAGATGTTTTGTATGAAGATGCACAAATGAAAAATCCCAAACTGAGCTAAACCTCCATGGGTGCCTCCTGCAGTGAGGGGGTGCTGGCCAGGCTCGGTGAGGGCAGGGTGTCTGTTCAGGCACTGCTGTCTGAACAGAGGAGAGTGAGGTGGCATTAGCCAAAGGAGAAAAGCCTTCCCAGGGGTGGCTGGGAGGTGGCTGAGCAGCACTGATGGCAGGGGGTGCTGGGACCCCCGGGGTGGAAGATTCCTCCTCCAGTGTTCAGAGGGGCTGGCTCTGCCCCACACTGCCACCCTGTAGCTCAAAAAAATCCCATCAAAACCCAAATACAAACCGCAAAACCACTTCACACAACTGCACATAAACTGCATTGAAATGCATATGAAAACCTTAATCTGACCCCTGAACCCCTGAATCAAAATAATTTACAGGGCTTATAAAACTCATGAGCTCCCTAAAGCAAAAAGCTCCTCTGGTAAGGCTGCTCTGACTGTGTGGAGGAAGGCAGCTTATTCCCAGATCCCCCTCACTTGTGGGCTAGTAGGTCCTTCCAAAGCAGGTTAATAAGCAGCTTTCTGGGAAGCATGATTTATTCCATAAGGATGCACAAATAGTCTATAGCTTAGACAAGGCTATAAATGAGGAGACTAAATCTATGGAGGAGAAGCTCAGAAAGTCATGATCAAAGGGTTTATCAGATAATTTGCACTCATTCAGCACAAATGAATTCAGGCTTTTAGAGTCCTTAATAATTAACACATTAATGCATCACTGTTTTCAACATTAGTATGTTACTTTTCTATCTTCAGTAATACATAGAAGCTACTAAAATAAAAGCAGAAAATCAGATGCAGAAAATGGGAAGATCTTTCCTAGCCTTGTTGCTTTTTGTGTAAGTCTAAAATTGAGAGCTTGAAGTGATGGAGAGATCATTTGTAGGTTTTTCTTTTTTTTTTTCTTCATGGCATAGAAATATCATGGATCAAAGACCAACATGAAAAAAGTAAAATTGAATAAAGGCATATTAAGCCTTTAATTCAACTCAGATTTCAAATTTCAGTGATCAATGTAGTATTTTGGAAAAAAACTATTTCTGATCTGAAGCTCGGTTTTTTGATTAATGAGATATTATTAATTTTCTTTACTATTTTCTTTGAAGGAAATGCAGGTTTTTTGAAAACAACATAAATAGCATAGGTCTGTGCGAAAAGCCTCGTTTTTTACTAATATTGATTGCTAAATGTTAGTTGAAGTTCCCTTCGGGACCTGGGTGTTACATCAAGGCCATCAATCAGACCGGTCTGCATAAGAAACGCCCTTCCCTTTGGACTCAGGGGAGGTGTGAATGGACTATTTTGATTTAAATTTGTCTCATTTGTGCTGTCCTGGTCCTGACATCATCCTGGAATCCTGCCTGGCCTAGAGATCCCGATGGTGGGCAGCAGCAGGAGCGCAGTGCCGTGGAGAAACCAGCGAGTTTCTGGCACCGGTGGGAGCAGAACAGCACTGGCGCAGCCGCACGAGAGATGGACTCTTAAGACTGGAGTCTCTCGATTATCTTAGGAGATAGACTCTTAGGACTGGAGCTGGAGGACTCTTAGGGCCGTTCTGGCACTCTGCCGCTTTTGCCTCCCCCGCCCGTGGCTGTGCCACGGTGCTGTAGCATGTGCTGTGGGTCTGCATTCCGTGTGCCGGCTGTGCCAGCCTGTCCGAGTCCTACGGACCAGCTGCAGGAGGGATGGCCGTGGCAAGGACAGGTGACAACCCCTCAAGCCCCTCCAGACGAGGCCTCTCCTCTGCCTGGCAGATCATGGCATTCCCTGACTCTGTGCTCCACAGATCAGAAGCATCAGCAGTAATTGCACTTGCACGGATCAGGTAGGTCTCATTCCATTTGCTCCTTGTCAGGTGTGTTTCGTTCCATCTGCTCCTCCCAGGATACTGCACAACACCAACGACTTGGATATTAAGGCAGTTTCCTGCACAGCCCTGAACTGCTGCAGGGTGATGCTGTTTCAGTAAGGTGTCTCTGCACTGCTCCCCCTTGCAATGCAGCATTGAGAATTAGCAATTTGCTCCCAAACTCTTGAAATTAGTAACCATTCTCTGGATTTCTTTCTTTCATTCCAGCACAGGCCATCCCATCTCCCTTGGCTGGCTCCCTGCCTCCTTTGTTTTCTGTATCAGGTTCCACCTTCTTTGCTTCTCATTTCCCCATGTGGCTGGTGACTGATAGAGGAGAGAATTGCTGAGCCTTCAGCAATGCCTCTTACAACTGGTTTTTCTTTTTGGCAACCGTCACAGTCTTGGAATACTGTCATGGAGGCTGATATGAGAAGTGCTGGGTGAAACATGGGTTTTGGATACGTCAGAGCATGTGATCAAAGAAGAGGAAAGATGGTGCCAGGGGATGTCAATGCTCCCTCTTCGGCAAGTCCAAGCCACTCACAGTGCTTGGGAACACCAACAAGCCAGGGTCAGGCTCCACTGGCTCCTTGCACCACCTGCTTGGGAACAGGCATGTGCTCTTACTGTGGGAAAGCTGAAGTGATGCCTGTGCAATGTTAAAACCAGCCCGACCCTCGACAACAGCAATCACAAAAATCCCAAACCACACAAGTCCTGTTGCACCATCTACAGTTCAGTAAGAGGTTTGCTAAGTGCTGTCCATATTGTCAGTGTGCTGTACTGAGTGTTGTAGGTTTGGCTGAGGTCCTTGGTCCTTTTCTCTTCCTTTTCACGCTTTTTTCTGTGACCACAGACCACTTAGTGCTTTTTGTTTCATATCTGATCTCCCTTCCAACCGAGGAGCCTTGGTTACTGCTGCTTTCTGGAGCAGTCCGAGCTGGTGGCTATCTGAACAGCACACCTGGTAGCTGAAGTATAATGACCTGTGCCTTCCTCAAGCAGGGCAGGTTGATATGCTTTGGGCTGCAGCCAACATTGTATTCAGAGTGCTGCTGTTGTAACACGGGCAGCCTGAAGTAAGAAAGTCCTGGTCTTAGTGGTTAAAAAAACTCCAGACCTTTTGCTTGAGTAAGATTTCAGGACAGGAGCATTGGTTCTGTTTTGTTTTCCAAAAATTCAATGTGTTACTTGGTAAAGGCCAGTGTAAGAGGGAGTATGAGGTGTATTTCTTGGGACTTGGCTGCCTTCCCTTCAAACCTGACCCACCCATCCTGTACCGCTTGTCTCTTGGCACCCGGTTCTTGCTGCCGTGACCTGTCTCGCACCTGCAGGCGGTTTGTGAGAGGCTCCTGGAGGCGTGTGTGGCACAGGCTGTGTGCTGGTGCCTCGCGTGGCAGCGCTGGGTCACAGGGACGTGAAGGCAGAGGGGAAAGTGATGCCAATCCCAGGGGATGCAGTGACTCACATTTGCCCAGTATCCTGGGAAGAACTCGTTTCACCCATGAGTTCACATTTGTGCCAAGTCCTCCCCCAGCCTATTAACGTGCAAGTTTCTAAACTACTTCCGCTGTACTTCTTTCTATCTGTCCCCTCCAGTCTGATATAAGCGTTCATAAACACGTGCATTGTTAACCTCAGGTGCACTGCAGTTGCCAGGAGCCTGTTTCCACCTGAGCTGTCTGTGCTGGCAGACCTTGATGAGACCACAGCCTGGGGACAGGCTGCTGTCCTCGCTGAAGAGCTGCCATTTCAAAGAGATGCTTGAACACAACACTGACCCTTAACTGCTTAAAGCATTAGAGTCAGTAAGGAGCCAAAAATACCTTTATTTGCAAAACTGGCCCTTCTGAAAGTTCACCTCCTCTCTGTGCTGGTTTCCGTCTCCCTGTGCCCAGCTGCAAAGGAGTTTCTATTGATATGGTCCTGTCCTTGACCAACAGTGTCAGGCATTTTAATTAGCTTTCTGGAATCCTTGGAACTCTGTGGATTCATGTCCCATGTATGAAACACACACTCCCACAGATACATGCTTAAGAGCATTGTTTCTACAGTTATTTTTGGAGATAATTGGAAATGACTTTCACCGACATTTGAAGTGCTCCTTGCAATGCCCAAAACCCTGAATGTATAGCACACCTGTGACTGCAAAGCGTAGCTGGAATACTTATATGAATGTTTTTTTCTGGAACAAAGCTTCCTGATACGTTCAGTGAGACTGAGGGAACAAATTGTTGCTTTGGCTTTTATATCAGTTCACATAAGCCCTCCAAAGGACCAGATAACTAAGGTTAATGAAGAAAGTGAAGGTAAAACTTCCTTGAAGTATTTTCTAACCAAAATCCAGTCTCCTATTTTTAACACTCTGTGCAAGAATGGGCTTTAGCTGACCTCTTCCTCCCTGTCTTAAAGTATATTAGGGATGTGTTGCTGTGTGTGTCTGCTCTCGTTTGTTTGGCTGCTTGTCAATGTACTGCTGCTCAAGTGGCTTGGGACGCATCATTCGTTTGTAAAGTGGGACAATAGGCCAGCACTGAGCAATATGGGCTGCTTATTGTCTGATGGAAATGCTGACTTCATGAAAGCTACAGCAGGGGTTACACCAGTCCAGTCCATTACTTTTGCTAGGCAATTTTTTTTTTTATTTCTCACACGTAAACTATTCTGAGATGCAGAAGAAAAAGTGGATTTGGAGAAAAGATAAACTTTTCTCAATTTATCAGCAGTGTGGGTAAGACCCAGCCTCCAGCGTGGGCTTCCATGGCTTTGGGCATCCCCGTGGTCTGGCACAGATCTCAGGCCCTGCAGCAGGATCTCTACTCTGGCACCTGGAGCACCTCCTGCCTCTCCTGCAGAGCCCTGGGCGGCTGTAGGGCTCTTCCTCTCACATAGTCTCACTCCTCTCTGCAGCTGCCATTGCACTGGAGTTTTTTCCAGTTTTAACTCTGTAATTCACCATTGCTGATGGGCTCAGCCCTGGCCAGCTGCAGGTCCCTCTTGGAGCTGCTGGCATTGGCTCCTTCAGACATCGAGAAAACTTCTGGCAGCTTTTGACTGCAGCCACCTCTGTAGCCCCTCACTACCAAAACCTTGTCATGCAACCCCATACAGTAGTTAAAAGAATTTTATTTAAAATTACTTGGCAATTTTATTGGTGATAAGAGGATTACGAAATTCATTTGAATTTGGGGGGAGAGGGAAACTTAAGGAATCAAACTTTTCTGTTAAATGTAAACCTTGTCAAATTTCGATAGCAAGTTTTCATTAGCTCTGTCACATATCGGATAATCAAATTAGGAATGTTAAATTACTTCTTTTTGTAAAAATAATGTGTATGAAAATTGAATAGACTTTGGGCAGCTTTGAGGTACTAATAATAAAATATGTTGGTTTGTTTTATCACTGCAATGCCTGAAAACGTAGAGGTGCCCTTAATCTGAGCTCAGTGACTTGTTGTGTTCTCGGGACTGGGTTTAATCGATACAGCACAGCATCTACATGCCGCTCTTGCTCAGGAGCTGTCTGGTCAAGATTCCTCTGATTCTGTACCCAAGCACTCTGAAGTGAGTGTGTAGGGATAGAGCCTTTCCAGGAGGGAATCACAGTCACATTCATTTCAGTGGGCTTTTCCTCAATTATACACTGTGGGAGAGGCCCGTGGACTGCAGCCCTCAAACCTACCAGACCGCAGAGCATGTTCCAGTCTGAGGCTGGACTTGCTTTAAATGACACTGGGGAAGTGGAGAGTGGGACAGAGAGGCTGATGCCAGAAGCGTGACATCCACTCTCAGAAAAAAAGCCTAATTTCATTCAGTTATGCTTTTGTGTTGATCCACTCAGGGAAAAGGTGAAAATCAAATAGCCTTTGTCCCAGACACGCCCAGTGTCACTCTAATTGGTGCTTCAGCTGTATTTCAGTCAGAGGTAACCGCAAGAGATTTGCCCAGTATCAGCTGCTGCTGCGAAGACAAACCCAGGGCTCCATGTACCTTTTGTGCGTTTTATTCCTTCCCAGCCTCTGGGCGAAATCAGTGAATGGGTGCAGGAGCTACTAGGTGCACAGATTGCAGCAGAAAAAAAGGTGAAAGGATTTGGATGTCAATTTTTCATCCATTGAAGTGCGGTTCTGCCCTCTTGTCTTGCTGCAAGTACCTGGGCGTGCGGTGTCGTGTCCTGTCCAGCATGCCAGCATGTGTTTCTGCTCCCTTGTGACCCTCAGTTGTGCTCCCACACTCATCTGTGCTCCCACAGCTATTGCTCGTCTGCATGGTGACAGTAAGATGCTCCTTCTGTCCCTGTGATTGAATTTCCTAGTAGGGGGACAACCAGCCCAGGTCCCTCAGTGTGAGCAGGTGACTCCTATAACATTCCCACAGTGTGAATGAAGCATCAGAGACAGGACAGGCAGTACTTATGAAGGATTCTGCTGTCAGAGGAGGACGTCAATGCTGCTCAGAGGTTTCCAGATCTTGAGAGCTCACACCATGGGCGCAGGATCCTGCTGGAAACAGGCACTGCTCATCGAGCCTGGCTGGCCGTGCCCTCACTGCTGGGGTGCTGGCAACCGGCTGCTTTCTCTGTAGGACAAAGTGACCTTTGGGAACAAAAGGACCCACTGCGAGAGCAACAAGCCCCCTTTGGTGGCACAGGCTCAGTGAAGCTATGGGATGATCTGGCGCTGCCTGTCGTGATGGGAAAGCGGAGGCGGGTCTGCCCTTGCCGTGCTGTGCAGCGGCAGGAGTGAGCCCCCTCCTCTGCCCCCGGCCCCAGAGACAGCGGCCACGGCCGCTGCCAAGGCACCCTCATCCTCCCTGCGGGCTGCCCGAGCGGCGGGGCGCCTGGGAATCTGCCGCCGGACATCCGACGGCCAAGGAAGCGTCAGCAGATGGCACTCGTGACATGTCGCAGGTGGTACTTCTGCGCAGGAATGCAGCTGCTGTCGTGCACTTCGGCGTGGCCCCGCTTGACAGCCTCGGACTCTGCGGCCCAGCGGGAGGTTGCGGGCGGAGGGGATGCGGGATCCGACGGGATTCCTGACGGAGCTCCTGCCTCTGCCCGGGGGCTGGGGCGCCGTGCGGGCTGTGGGGGCTGGAGAGAGGGGCCGGGTGCTCACGCCCCGGGGCACGCAGCTAATTGCTGCCTCGGAGAGTTTCCGAAGAGCTCACGCTGCCCACTTGGGATTTATTTACAGCAAGAAATCCATCCGTGCCGAATGCCACTGGAGAGATGAGTCTGTTTTAGTGCGAGGTCAGCTCAGCTTCTGCACAAGGTGGAGCTTGCATCCACCATCTGTGGCGCCATCCCTGTCCACAGCTGTATCCCAACCCACATACGACAGACCCATGCTCCAGCAGAGCTTCAGGGCTAATTCAGCGCAACACAAACACTCCAAACCTCCAAGAAATCAAGTGCGAAAACCCTATTTCTATTTCTTTGGACCTGAAGTGTATTTTCCCAGTCTGTGCAGGCACAGCCAGTGTAAGAGCTGTGGGGAAAGGGACAGCCCTGTGACAGTGCAGGAGTGGGGAGTTGGAGCAGCAGGGAGCTGGGTTTTCCCACACTTGGGTGCTGGTGGGGTCTCACAGAGGATGCCAAAAGAGCTGCTCAATGCAACTAGGAGCTACTTTCCATCACCCGTGAAAAAACCCAGTGATTAAGAGAGGACTGTGGGGTCCCCATCCCTGAAGGTTTCTGGGTGGACAAAGCCATGTCTCACCTGATTGAAAGCCTTGGGGTCAGCAGCGGGTGTTCCCTCCAGGCAGGGTTTTTACGGCCTGTTAAAGCAAGTGACCCCGTGTGATATCCTATGGAAATGAGGAGGGAACTGGTAGATCTTCATGGACTGAAACTACAGATATATGCTATCTTATATTCTGCGTTTGATCCATATCTTCTTTTTGGAGTTCACTTTGTGTAATAAATGATTTCTTGATTTTTTTTACAAAACGTTAAATATATCAAGTTTAAGAATATATGTCCAAAATTTATATGTTATTGTGAGAATTTCTGTTCTATTATTCCTGGAACAGACGTCAGGGAGGACACCAGTATTAAATGGTTAGTGATGGCAAAATGAGTTGTTTACAAAAATTTAAGGCTCGTGGAAGACAGTCATGTAATAATCCAAAATTTAAACCACATACATACAATTTTTCAGGTGCTGCACTCCCATACTCCCTGCTCCACAATGGCAATAGGGTGTGTCCTTTCTGTAACTAAGCTCTGCTGAAATATGCGTGAGACTCCTGAGAACCTTCTACAACTAATACCTCAGAAAGACAATTGCTAATCCTTTTGAAATAGGCTTTACCTAAAATTACAGCACTATTAGAAGATCAGAATCCTATATGTAAGCAGACATAGCTGTCTTGCACTTTGTAGATTAGTGCAACCTTTTATAAGTCAACTGTTAATACCCCGTTGAAATATTTACTGTTTTGTTCATGTACTTCAGAGAATTTGTGTCTTTCATGGGCCCAGTGCTCTTCCTCTACGGCTTGTGGAGGGCACAGCAGTGCAGGTCTGCTGCTGAAACCCTGATTTACTGAAATTAAAGCCCAGAAATGCCATATGACTTGTGCAAACCTCCCATGGCAGATCACGGAGAGATCCGTGGCAGAGACGGAGACATAGGGACATGCTCCTGACCCCATGGCACCTGAACCAGCGTGCAGAGAGGAGGTTAAGGGATGGAGGGCAGTCAATTCTTTAATGAGGAGCTGAGGGTACTACCAGTGTCCCCTCCCCACCCTGCTGGACACCCACAGAAGGGTGCAGCATGCCAGTCCCTTCCGAGCCTTTTGCTGGAGCGCTGGGCTTGCAGTGGCCCTGTATGCCCAGAAGGATCCCTGCAAACAGGACACACGCTGTGCACTCCTGCTGTCCAGTGAGCGCTGAGGAGGAGCCTGACAACACTGTCTGACCCTCAACACACATCCCCAAGGGGGGTTTCTTTGGCATCCTCACTGTCCCAGAGAAGGCTGGCAGGGTGCTGGTGTGGCTGGTGAGCCAGGGGATGGGAGTGAGTGACATTTGATTACCAGAAAGCTCTGGAGTGTACTTCAGGGGAGAACAACTCCTCCACTCTAACCCGCTGAAGGGCAGTGTCCGGTGTCTCCCTGCCCATGAATACAGAGTGATGGCTGACTCCGGGTCTGCGATTCCATGGATGGCTATGGGATGCATCTCTTCTGTCTGTCACTGAGCTGTATTTGTGTCCCTGGATTTCTGTGTGCATTGTTATCCATGCTTTCATTTGCAAATAGAACAGCCGAGTTCTAAATGACAAGGATCATGTGCTTAGGGGGTGTTGCCTGTTTGTAGCCGATGGCTGTGCTGCAGAGCACATCCCTCTCCTCCTCCAGACCCCACAATGGCTGAAGGTCACCTCAGGGGGCTGCGCAACCACCCTCAGCCAGGATCCTGGCCAGCACTGTGGGTGTCCCATGGCCAGGGTCCTGCTCCCCATGTCCCCACCTGAGTGTCTGGGGATTTCTGCCCACCCTGATGCCAGGGAGTGAGACGTGCCTGACGCACACAGTGCCCAGGGCTACAGTGGGGAAACGCAGCCCTGGACACCTGGGAAATGTCCCTATCTCTGGCATCGTACCAAATGGGAATTCTTTCAAACTGAGGTTTGTTTCTTCTTCCAAACACTGAGGGATAATCAAGGCGAATCAAAATATTCATCTTCCCGTCTTTCCCTGTTTTTTTGTCCCAAAGGACCTTTCAGAAATCAAAGGGAATCCTTGCCTGGAAGCATTTCTTTCCTGTGCATTTGAACGGTTTGTTTGTAAGGATTCAATTTTGTCAGCAGCTTCAATGGCATCTTAAAACTAATTTCCTTGGTGTGAAATGAGCATTTTAAAATCACGGTTTACAGGCTAAAAATGGTTCTGTGTATTGGTCTTTGGGTATCCTTCCCATAGGTGCAGGAGGACAATAACAAATTTGTAGATTGAGGTGCTCATGGACTATAGTAACACATATATAGACTGAAGATGCCACTGAAGATAAATAATGGATTAATTTAATGTTACTACGATTTGAGACACATGAAACTAGGGAAGAGCAAACCTGTTCACTGGCCTCTCAACCCATGGTGACCTGTGATAAGCACTGTAAGATGCCAGATGCAGTGGGTTCAGATGCAGCCCTGGAGCAGCTGCAGGGCCAAGCCCGGGGGAACCCGGAGCAGTGGCTTCACTGCCCAAGGGGATGTTGCAGGAGAGCTGTGGACTGGCAGAGCCAGGCAGGGTGTCCTCCTTCTCCACTGGCATGCCAAGTGCTGGGTGTGCAGGCGGTGGTGGCAGTGCCCTCCCACTCCCACACCGTGCTGGCTGCTGGCACTGTGGATGGAAGGTCACCTTGGCAGCAGAGCCTGGAAGTTCCTTCCTGTTTGATCTGTACCATGAATGGTGGCAACGTCAGAAGCAGTTTCAGTAGGAAATTTTAATGTACAAAAAATCAAGACTATTTTGAGAGTAGAAATAAGACCCTCTCTGTGTTCATAATTTCGCTCTCATGTGTGCCTCTCTGCTTATAATTATTTCCTATTTGCATGGAATTATTGTTAGTAGCCTCAGTGTTTAGAAGGTACAAATAACATCACCACTGGGGAAAAGGAACTCTTTCCTGACACATAAAAATCTACTTTCTCTACTTTTGAACTAAGGAGAAGTACCTTAGGAACTATTAAACAGTCTTTAACATCTAATGGGAAATTCTGGTTTGACTTTCAGTACAACTGTCTTACCGGTCCCTTTGTCCAGGGCACAGGTTTAGGAAGGGTTACGCTCCACCTAACAGCACATGAGAGCTGTGTTAGTCTTCTGGAAGTACATTTGCATACTTTGTGGGCTCCAGCTGAGAAGCAGCACTCAGCCTTGCTCAGTGAGGATTTACAGGTATCAGCACCATGGAAGTGGCTGTAGGCAATGAGCAAGTTTCAATTAACCAGTTTTCTGCTGTTATATGTTGATTTAAACTGCAATATTAAATGAAGAAATTGCCTAGTAAATTCATTTGTTAGTTCATCCAGAATAAAATAAAGAAATATGTCAGTGATTAATTTGCTGGAAAGATAATCACAGAGACTCCTCAACTGGAGCAGGCAGCCTGGGCAGTGTCCTTAGAGTTAATGGCCTATCAAGTGAGAAGATGAGAGCCTGTGTAGCTTCAGTGGCTGTCAGCATCTCTCTGCTGGTGTTGTTCAGCAAGAGGTACCAAAGGAATATTGATTTCCTCTGAAAACACTTTGTAGCCCTCCCCAGCTTCCTACAGACTTCACCTGTTACCTGCCACCTCTCTGCAGTTCATGTGGCTGTTGCAGGATGAATAAACAATTCAATTTCCTCAAAATTGTTTGGAAAAGTTGGTCTATGTGGTGTGTACATGTAAAACAGGCTGTCTGGCTGCTCCCTTAGTGCCTTTGGAGAATGCTGGAGAGTCTGGAGAAAGGAGCTGAACCAGGGCTGGGGTCACTGTGTTCTCTCCCAGATGGAAAAGCCTGTGCACTACTGTGGCTGTCTGTCATATGCTGAGGAGTAAAACATCATATGACATTAGACGAGCCTTGGTTTTGACTTTAGAGAAGGTATTTCATTTCAGTTCTTACTCCAAAGCTGAGGGATGAAAACATGACATCTTAAAATGCAGAAAATCCCACAGAAATAGCACCAAGCCAACACAGTGTAAAATGAAATAAATTACTACACACACCAGGAGCAGCAAGCAGCCCACAGGCTGGGTGCAGCCCACCAAGCAGCCTGGCCTGGCCCCTGCACTGGGGTCCCAGTGACTGGTGGTGGCCAGCAGCCACCATGCCTGGGCTCTGGGGACCAGGACAGCTGGCTCTGTGAGGGATCCCCAGCCCCTGCAGGTTTATATTTCCTACACTCTCCACTGATTGTTGCTAAGACTACTGGTTCTGTCTCTGACTGCCTGATACTTTTGTTCCCTCTTACATGTACTTCTGTCTCAGCTGAAGCTCATCAGCTTGCATGAAAAATTATGAACAGACTCCTGAGCTCTGGTGTCTGAAGAGACTTGAGACTCAGAAAAGATCAAAGATGTACCAGTCCTTTTGACCCAGTAAAATCCAATGGACATTGCCTAAAATCCTATAAAACCTTTGAGGTGGAAAATGCAACCTCTGCAGTCTCTTCCCTCTGTCACACAGATCAGAATGGACACACCAGGTCTGGTTTTGCCAGTTCCTCTCGGGCAGACTCAGCTGTCCTGACTTGGTCTCTTCAGTTCACATTCCTGCACTGCACTAATCCAGTCTGCTTTTTAGATCTCCATTTCTGATCACTGTAATGTAAAAAGTTAACTTCTGCATAGTATTTTCAAATAATAAAAATAAAAATTTCTTGTTTAAACAAAACACCCTGGAAAAATCACATTTTGAAAACCCCATATTTGTTCATTCTCTGTAATGTACCTTTTCCCATGAGAGTTAAAAGGTTTCTAATTATCTTCTTCAGTGTCCACTGTTCAATGTTTTTTCTCGAGACCACTTTGCACATGGAGAGAGGAAAGTGCAGCTTATTCTCTAAACCTACACTCTGCTTCTGCCTTTCTGGGAAAACTCAGGCAAGCTGCGCGTTTTGGCAAACAACAGCAGATTTCCAGGAATATTCCAGTGAGTGCACTCTCACACCAAAGCCAAGCCTGCAGACTGGGGCTGGGATCAGCAGGGGCACTGGTGGGATGGAGTTCAGCTCTTCAAAGCCCCAGTGCCTCTCGGCGTGCCATGGCAAGGCCCTGCTGGGGTTTGGGCTGGCCACAGGGACCTGCTGTGAGGGCCACAGTTCAGCAGCACCTGCTGAGGGTGGGCAGCGAGGTCCTGCTGCCCCTTGGATGCTCCCCTGTGGTTTTCTGGCTAGGATGAGCTCAGGTGCAGGAAATCCACGGCTGAGAAGTGAGCTTTGTGGACATTTTTGGCAAACGTGACGGTGCAGTTGTGGTGTGTTATGAGAACTGCTGGAAACGGGTCTGGTTGAGGGCTGGAGGAGCCAAGCTCTTTGGGAAGAACTGCAGCTGTGTGGGCAGTGGGAGTTGGGCTCTGCTGCCTCTGCCCCAGCAGCTGCTGAACTGCAGCTCCGGGGGCCAGGACAGACAGTGACACGGCCCTGCTGCCCTAATCTGGCAGAACTGCTCAGGATCCACCCCTGGGAACAGCAGTTCTGCTCTGGCTCCAGCTGCAGTAATGGGCTTGGGCTGAGACTGCCCATGGCCCCATGCTCCTACACACTGCCCCAGTCCATCATACCTTTCACCTGGTTATTCTCTTCCCTCATTAACTGAACAGAATTTCTCATTTCCAGCTGGAGTATTATTCTTTTGAGGCTAAGTATCAAATCCATCTGCCTTTACAGGTGTATCTCTAGGCCAGCTACACCCTGGGTCTTCCCTTGCCATGTGTTCCCTGCTGTCACTGCTCCTGGGCTCTCCCCACCTCACCAAGAGAGCAATGATGACCACCCCCCTACAAGCTGGATTTGATCTCTCCAGAAGAAAGAACCTCTTCAAGCTCTTGCCATGTAAAGCACAATGCTAGAACATTTCAGAATTTCACAGTAGCTCAGTCTAATGACATCTTTTTTCCTAAGGGATAGATGTTGCCATTAATCAGAGGTTCTCCTGCTTTGCTTCAATAAGCTGAGCTCATTCCAAGAACAAAAGGACTGCCACTGGAACAGCCCAGCTTTTCAATTTCAAACCATCTGCATCTTACAGAAAAAATAAAATCTTCAGTGCACACAAATACTGTGCAGAACTAAATGATACAGTCCATTTCACTTTCCTTCATGGTTTTCTATCTTATTGGCTTTTAAGTAATGGATAGTCCAACATCAGAGGCTCCACTCAAATAAGACAAACAAATACTTAAAGCACACATTACACATGACATTCCCAGCCATCTATAAAGGTTGTTCTCTAAAGAATAGAGAGGGAGATTGTTAAATTCTTTGTCTATACCAGAGCACAAACCATCAGTGGGGTGAGATGTTCAAGCATGGATCAGGTGTCTACGGGGAAGCATCTTCATTTGATGACCAAACTCAGGAGAGGCTGTGCTGCCAGGCTCTTACAACCCACTGTAACCATTCAGCCCTTTCTTGTTTTTTCCCCCCATTACTATTCAGCCACCCTGAAGACTGGCAGACTGAAGTAATTTTTTTGGTACTTCACAATTTTTGGTACTTTATCTCCTGTAGCTCTGTCTCCTCCTTGCTCTCCCCTTACAGGTCTGTCTTCAAACAGGTCTTTTGGAGGACTCTTTTCATCTCCTTGTCAGCTTTTTGGGGTGCAGTGTCCCAAGTCCAGCCTTTTCCCCTCAGCCCTGTGAAATAATTTTTTAATCACTGTCCTGGAACCCGTGTTTCTGTTTCATGAAGCATAAGCTACTTGTCACCATGCAGAGGGCTGCTGGCACCCAGTCCCCACCCTGTCTGTCACCACCTTGTTAGTGAGATCTGAGTTCCCATCTCGGATGGCTCCTGAGAGCAGTTGGCGGTACCACACTGCCAACTTTTCAAACTAACTTGTAATTCTCATGCACCCCCTCAGGTTAGGGCGTGTGTTCAGCAAGACTCCGAGAGCACCTTCATTATCTGTCTCTGTATCTGCCTGAGTGCCTTTTTCTGCCTCACAGCACTACAGAATCATAGAATAATTTGGGCTGGAAGTTCCCAAGGCAATAGTTTGTGTTGGAACTGGAGTCTCCATCCTCCCTGGCACAGGAGAGTTCCTGGAGGCACATCCATCCCTGCTGCTGTGGCAGAGCTGATGTTTCTGCCTCCCTGGGTGTCCCACAGGTGTTCATTGCTATCCGCACTTGTCATCAGCTCTGCAGCTGCCATCAAAGTGCGAATGAGTCAGCCAAGCGCTTTCTAGGAACTCCCCTTCTTTATTCTTACTTCTTAACACAGCTGAATTGTGGGTTTGGTTATGTTTTAGTGTCTGAATTTGCAGTGAAAGACTGCTAAGCTGTCTGAAGTGGAAGGCGTTTGTATTTAGAGTGTACTTTGGAATGTATTCCTTTACTTTATCTTTGTCCTACTTAGCACCTAGTTGAATGGCAGCTTTACTTGATTCCTCTGAGGCCTTGAAACGTGATGTAGGTACTGTGTGATGCTTTTCTTGGAACTATTGTCCTACACAATAAGCATTGCAAACATTAATTACACAGTAGTTCCCACAAACTCCTGGTTTACAGTGTGCTGTCTTCCCTCAAGATACCACAAGAGATTTTTTAAGAAGAAGCTTGTATTGATGTGGAGTAGTTAATCCTACTCATACCACCTGTTCTCATGCCTCTGAGTCAGACTGCGTCTGAGTCAAGCCATTAGAACTTCTCTATCGGTTTTTTTTCTGCCCGAAGGACCAGCCCTCCTGTACCACTCCAGAATTTCAGCTGTCCGCAGCCTGATGTCCCTGTTCTCGCCAGAAGGGCATAATTGTTCCCAGGTTCCTGCTGGTAGGAAAATTAATCCACGATGCCAAAGATTTATGTCCAGAAAGGAGACAGAGGAGTCCTGTAACTTTATTTGAATAAAGGGAGAGGCCGCGGACATTTCCCACGTGGTCTCTCAAATTGCTTGAGGACACAGCCTCCTTTTTATCCTGATTTCCCAACTGCATTTCTCTGTCTCTCCCCCTTGGCTGAGGTACTTGAGAGGTACAGACTTCCCAAATTGCCAGACCCCCTTTTTCTTTGTATCTCTGTTCTTTTTCTCTAAGTCCAGGAATTTAGCACACCTTGGGTGAGAAACAGTCTGTGCCAATTAGTGGAGTTCCTCTGGAACGTACAGTAGATAGATAGATAGCTAGATAGATAGATAGATCTGTGGTATATAGATTCTTTCACCCATCAATATCTGGCTTTATCTACAAGCAAGCCCACAGTTTGTGAAGACACATCCTGCTCATTCCTTTCACTGCCTGCCTGCACTCCCTCCCCTGCCTGTCAGGCATCTGTCCTGTTCCCTGACCCTATCATTTACTCAGCTGCTGTTCTCAGGAGATAAACAATCATTTCTGGCCACTTCCCATCCTTTTACCTTCTTATGTTCCAGGTCCCACTGCTAAATTCCCAGTCACTCTGTTTTTTCTACCCCTCTGTGAAAGTAGCAAGTATCTTCCTCTCTTTCCCTTTCCTTTCTTAGTATTAATTTTGTTTTTATGTGCTATCTTCATACCAGTCCTTTGCGTCCCACCCTTATTTTATGGCATCTTCTCATGAATGGTTTCCTTAGCACTGACCTGATGGTTCAAGTCTTCACTGCATCAACCTCTGCTCTGTGCCAGGAGGCAACTGGCATTGTCAGTCCTTGTGAGTTTTATTTAAAGTTAGTCCTCTCCTCATTTGGTTATGGCTTCTAACTGGTCACTGATTGCTGTGATTTATGGAACCTCCATAAAAGGTTGTACAAATGGCACACAGGTCCCTGAGCAGCCCCATCCATCAGCACAGTGTGGAGATAATCATCTGTTTGTCTCCTGTGCAAAGGGCTCCCAGCAGAGCTCATTATGAACTCATTCACAGGGAGGTGCAGTGTCCCGTCTGGTACCAATGGTGACAAAACCAGCACTGGTTTAAAATAGCAAAGTGTCTCTGCAGCACTGCTGCCGAGGTTTTCTTACTCTTGGGGTCTGCTTGGAGTTTGCTCGGGGACGGTGCGCCCCGAGTGCTGCCCTCAGTGCTCCATGCTGCCAGCCCCTTCCCTGCTCCTACCTTCAGGAGAAATGGGTTTGTAGTGTCACAGGTCCCTGGGGTGGGATGGCTGCAGGCCCTGCAGTGAAAGGCTGAGTCAGACAGCAAGAGTCTGGGTCAATTAGTGCAGTTAGTGGGGTCTGCAGGGGTATGGGCTGGCAAGGCCCAGGAGCAGAGCCTGGAGTGACTCTGTTACGATCGATCTGCTCTAATCACAGGCAGCAAAGAGAACTAACGCTCTGAATAAAATGGAACAAGCTCAGAAAGGCTCAAAATATTCCCCAAAATGAGATAAAAACCAAATTGTATTAGATGTTGATATAAAAAAAGTTGATATATTTTATTTAATAGTAAGAGAGGTAAAGAAAAAGAAAGAGAAAAAGGAGAAATAGAAAAAGAAGTGTGTATGGGTGGACAGAGAGAGCGACAGAGAGAGATCAGTAGAACCACATCACCCCTCTGTGGGTCCCGACTACGTCCTGTTCCTTCCCTCCATCTGGTCTCCTTGGTGGTGAGGGTCTGTATAGAATCCAGTGGATGAGTGTTTGTTTGAGCAGGTGGGAGTGTCCAGGTGCTTCTCCTGAGGGGGCAGGTTTGGCACTTTCCCTTACAAGGCCCCGGAGCTGCTGCACCACAGTTCATGGCGTGCAGCGCTCTGGTGCGGGGTCTGGGGACCCTTTGGAGGGGCTGTGATGGGCCATGATGCCCCCTCTGCTGTCCCTCATGTGGATATCCCTGGATGTGGCTTTCCTGGGGTAGGGACCCTGCAGCTGGGTGGGCCTGCACAGGGAGGATGGGTGTCCACTGCCTCTGACCAGAGGCTTTTCTTGGCCATACGCCCAAAACCTCTCCTCCTCCCCTGGGCTGGGGAAGTGTCCAGGCCTGGCAGCAGATGAGCCTGGGGCAATTGCCTCCTCCCAAATGTGCTGCGGTGATGGGCCTTGCCTCTGGGTGCTCTTCCAGATGCTGTGAACAATAGTATCGCTTTTCTTATCTCTATCAACTTGCAGTCCTGGGCCTCAGTCAGGAGGCCCATTCTGGGTGCAGTGGCCTTCTATGTAGTTAAACAATTTTGCTATAATAGACAAAAGTCCTTCATAAAAATGTTTGAGCCGTTACCCATAACACTCTGGTGTCTGACAGACTCAACCAGTGCGTGGATGGGCACAGCCTGGCAGAGAGGGTCTGTCCAGCCCCACAGCTGATGCTCATGGGCAGAGTGGTGAGCCTGCCACAATGGATTGGAAGGGTAGAAGTTGTCTGTGTTCCACGGTGTAATCTCCTGTGATCCACCACTGTGCTCAGGGTATTTAAGGTTAAAGACCTGGTGGAATTTTCTTCTGAGAATTTGTCTTAGCGATTTCCCAGTTATTTGTATTTTTGGTCTCTCTAACAGTCCACATCAGCAAAAAGCCCCATTTATTTACAAATTTATTTTCTTGCTTCAGAATTCTATCTGGTATTTTTATTTCACATCTCCTACACTAAAGAAAGAGCAAGGAGATTATTTGCTTTCTCCATGCCAGCTATTTCCTCCAGACCTCCAGCACTTCCTGGCACACATTTTCCTCTTTGCCAGTTTGAGAAGTCCTGTTGTATTTACACATCACTTAGTCCTATTCTCTGTTCCCCTTTTTGAACCGCAGATTAATTTAGGTTGAAAAGGATGTTTGGAGACTCTGATTCAGCTGCCTGCTCAAAGCATGGATACTGTCACAGTCAGGCTGCTGTGCTGCCCTGTTCCACCTGTCCAGTTTGTGTGTCCCTGCTTTGGTTTCCCAGGATTGTCGCAGGCTGTGCTGGAGACACAAATGGAGCCGGGACAACCCATACTCACTGTTCACTGGTTTCCCCTCACCCACAGAACATCCCTCTCCCCTAAGGAAGTTCTAAGGTTCCTCAGGCACAACCTGCCTCCAGTGTACCTGTGCTGGCTGTCCCCAAGGGCTGCCTCCCCCAGTCAGGCTGGCTGTCAGCAGGGCTTGCTCCACCACCGCACTGGGACCCGAGATGGATCTGCCCGAGCTCTGGTCCCTGAATGTCTCTCCTGTCCCAGGGCAGGACTGGGTTAGGGTTAGGGTAACCCTAATGCTTTTCCTTTGGTCAGGCGCTGGGACTGGCCCGACTGCTGGCACCTCCCGGCAGAACAGAGGAGTGCGGCTGCACCGGCACCTCTGGCTTCATCCAGTCACGTGTGGAATTGCACAGTGTTCCCTTGGACAGTTGCTGGCAGGGAGCTTTCTTTTCAGCAACTGAAGAGCACTGAGTTGACATGTTCTTTTTGGTATTATAACTCACATTATCATTCCTGAATGGCAGCAATTAGTTTTCACAGCTCATCAGGGTCTCTGTACAACCCAGATTTTTTTCCTGCATGTCCATCATTTTAATGCTCATCTTCACGAAATTTCACCCAGAGCACCCTCAGAGGCTGCTAGGAGCACTTTGTTGCCTGATGGTGTTTCCTCTGCTTGCGTCTTTCATGACTCCCCTGGAGGCTGCTGTGGCCATCATTCACTTCTGCCCACCTGAACACATGTGATGTCCTTTACCCTGCCAGGATGGCCCCCTGTTGGGTCTGAGCTGGTCAGGAGCAGAGGGGACACACGGTGACCGCCACCAGGCAGGGCTGGGGATGTGTCTGCTGCTGCCAAAGGTTTGGGGGGTAGGGGTGGAAGCACACCTTCATGGCAGCTTTTGGTAGCTGCAG
Organism: Tichodroma muraria; assembly: GCA_013390105.1. Lineage (NCBI taxonomy): Eukaryota > Metazoa > Chordata > Aves > Passeriformes > Sittidae > Tichodroma > Tichodroma muraria. Next base: position 35,396 of record WAAG01077213.1, read on the forward strand.
CACTACCCTCAGTGGGTGATGAAACCATTGAGAAACCCTTCACTAGTCTCATTGGGAGCAAATAAATGCTAGTGTAGAATTTTATTAAGGCATGGCCCTACCAGGACGGCCGTTTATCAGTGATCTGCTCAGAACTGAGAGGAAAGACAAGACATCTGTCTGTCTGACACAGGCATGTCTGCAGTGACTGGTTCTGGAGATAACCCTACCACAGAGGTCCGAGGCACTGAGAACTGATTGAGGGCTAAAATGCTGGCAGAATAAGCACTGCTATTTATTACAGTAGTTTTACACCTCCAGAAGTGCTCATTGTCCTGTAGAGTCCTTGAGAACTGCTGTTACTCGTGTCAGAGACAGCCAGCCTGACCCACTGTCAGTAAACCTGAGTGGGACACATCAAGTGTGGCTGGGGGGAGCTGCTATGCTGTGCAGGTGGAAACTGGGACATTGCCTGGCCACAGCATATTCCTGTTAATCATTTACGTAAATTAAGTATGACAGTCAGTAAGAAACTCCCAAGTTTTAGACAGGGAAGCTTTAGGGAATTTACCTCGCTTCAGAAAGACATTCTGGATTTTCAGCTGGAAGTAAAGAAGAGCCACACTAAAAGTCTGTCAAGCAGAGAGTCCTGTGGTATGGGGAAGGTTTGAACCCTTACCCTTGCATGGGAATCTTAGAATCACAGGGAGGTTTGTGTCAAAAGGGACCTTTAGGGGGCCATCTCATCTCATGCCCTGCCATGAGCCATGGCATCTTTCACCAGACCGGCTTGGTCCAAACCTCATCCAAGCTGAGACTGAATGTTTCTAGAAATTGGATAGCCACCACCTCTCTGGTGCCAGTATTAAGAACTCATAAGCATTTTCTGCTCAAGGGTTTTCCTCTGTTCTCTTTCCTTGTGACAGCACTGCATGTCATTTAACAGGACAGGATTAATAAAGACTCACTGTAATCCCCTGAAATTGCCCGCCAGGTCCCGTGGGCAGCAGGACCAGCAGTGTCTGCAGCGGTAGCCAGAGAGGACAGCCCACAGCAGGACAGGGCTGTGCTCAGGATGCTGCAGGAAGCCACGGGGATGGGAGCTGACATTCAAACCCATGGTGTTTGTGCAGAGATGGAGCTGAAATCTGCAGGAGCAGTGTGGGTACAAGCTCCAGGCTCTGTCTGCCTGGGCTTTAGCAGCCGGCAAGGGGAGGCGGAACAAGGCCAGCAGGAGAGCCAGCCTTGCTTCGCAGCACCTGAGAGGGGCTTTGACAGCTTCAGGCATTTCAGGAGTTGCAATTTCTGCTGCATCCATGTGGCAGATGGCTTGTCTGTCCCACAGCATGCAGCTTTCTCCCCAGATTTGTGAGCACTTGTGACCTGTCCCACCCCGCCTGCGTGGAGCTGAGAGCCCAAAGGCCGCATGGTGCTTGCTCTGGGCTCACCAGGCTGCCCATGCCTTGCAAGAGCACCAAACCATTCCCTTTTCTCCTGTACTTTGGAGAGAACAATGTCTTTGATGCAGGACTTCTGCAGGACTGATCTTGATTTACTGATCGCTCAATCTTCTTGACTCTCTTTTTCCACTCTTTAGGTCTTGATCATATGATGCTTTCTGTTTCCTTTCTGAGCCACTGGTGAGTGGAAAATTCTTCCCAAGCTGGTGCTTTCCACCTCAGATTTGTCAATGTATGTCATTCAACAGCTGCAACATCTGCCTGTGACATCCTGTGGCAATCCAGGAACCTTTTCACCTCGGCCAATCTGCTGATAATCGTAATTCTCGTCATGACATAATGATGATGGCAGTAATAGCTATCATGAGGACCTGCATTTTATTCAAAGCATTTGATTTTTGTTGCTGTTGCTTTCTGTTATTCTATAGAAAGTAGGGAATGTAATACAAACCTCTTGATGAAAAGGAACTTAAATAGAACTAAAAAGGAATGTAGCTTTTCCTGCCTGACTTAAACAGCAACAACAAAAAAGGTGTAAATATAAAGAAACAATTCGAAAACATGAGAAAAGAAGCATCCTGGAAAACTCACCTGTGCTTTGTAATGGGGCCGTGGGGTTTGGGGGAACCACGTGTGTCAGACATGGTCAGCCCTGAGGCTGTGAGGCCAGGTATGTGGTTATAGAACATTTCTGGTAGACATGGGAGCTTCAAATACATGTGTGTCATTCACCCAGTCTTTATGTAAGGCTGAATAAATCACACTAGCCCTGTCTGTCTAAGGTGGCTGCAGTAGTGGCTTTTGCAAATAGTTTAATTTAACAACTCCTGGGCCATTTGTTCAAATGGTTTCACTCTCCCAGCCAGGGTTCCCCACAGGTAGTGGCAGAGGCTGGAGGGAAGTACAGGGAAGAATTTTGACCTGAAGGGCAGAAAGAAGGCAATAAATAAAACTGAAATTTCTGAACATTATTTTATTCTACTAATTTTAGCTGAGTTAGTACTTGAAATTTCCTATGAAGGTTTGATAAACTTCTGCTTCAGCACTCTCAGTTATCACTTGTGTATGTTTCTCAGCTGATTGTGTCATGTAAGTGGTGAAAAACCTGAAGAAGATAAAAAAAAAGCAAAATACATATCTCCCAAGATATTTAAAAGAATTATGTAAAACCTAACCAAAACATATTTCAAAAATATATTTCGATTTCTTTGTAACAGTAAAGAATCCCTTCTTCTTAAATTGTTCATCAAATTGTTGATGCTTGTTTTGGGTTATTTTTATTTTTATTTTTATTTTTGTTTAATGAATGTGCCTGGTGGCAGGGGTAACTCACAGCCACTGCTGAGGGGAAGGGGATTGACTTTTCCAAGCCAGAGTGATGGTGGGTGCTCCATGCTTTTGACTCTCCCCGTTCTTGTGCAGCGTAGGGACGGTGCAAGTGAAGAGGCCGTGGCGTCTGGGGGCTCAGCTCTGCAGCTCTTGGGAGCATCACCGAAGAGCTGATGGAGGGCTCAGGGTAGAGAAATAGTTAAATAACAAGAACAATACTATTTCTGTTTATAAATGTTTACTTATGGTAACTCTCTCCTTCCTCAGGTGCCATGCCTGGTTCTTATCACGGTCCCTCTGGGCTGTGAAATTCTATTTGGTGTGTCAGTACTTTTCTTGGGTTTGATTTATCCATATTTGTGTCTGAGCTCTGTAACCCTATGTCAGAGCTATCTATATGACCTATTTTTGTGAGGCAGCGCTAGGCTGTGTGACAGAAGAAAGAGGACCAGGGAGATCCAAGGAGCAATGAAGGACTCAGAGCTCAGGGTGGGCAAGGCCTGGCCCATGCTCCCCCAGGGCCAGGGGACAACCAGCTTGTGCCATGATGTGCTCATGTGCTAGTAGGTGCTGGGCTGCACGCCCCACTCGCCCCCTAAAATGTGCAAAGCAGTTTGGAGAAAAAGGAGCAAAGTTTGGCCATTGATACAAGCAGCAGTTAATCTTCTCCAACAGCCTTGTGAGTAATGGGCAGAGATGATGGTATGGAAAGGAAAGTATAAAATACACCAATAAAATACACCAATAGAATCAAATCCTTTAATGATTATCAGAAACATAATGAAAAAAACCTTCCTCACCATTTTGCACACCTGATTAGCATTCCATCAGTGGTAAGCAGCTCTCCACAGCTTTTCTCACCAGCTCGTTCCCTGGCTTTATCATCAAGGCTTTATGATCTGCCCTTTCAGTCACATTCACATGTTCTCCAAGGACTTTTGGCCAAGTTGGTTAATCATTTCTGTTAACTTCCTTTTAGTCTGAACAATCCCAGCTCCCTTGAACATCTTGTGCCTTACTCAGACACCTGTTCCTCCTGGTGCAAGTCACTGACGGCACTTGCCGAGGGCAGGCCCTAAGCTGATGAACAAGCCATTTGAAAATAATATTCTCTTTAGCCACTGGAACTATTAATAGCAGCTTTGTTTTCCTTTCTTGGGACATTTAACACTTAAGGATTTAATGATTTGGCCAACTGAGAGAATTAAGCTTTTAGCTCATGGTGGACTTCCTACTCTACTCTCTAGCTGGGAAGGGGTGATGCTCTCATTTTCTTTCTAAGACCTGACAATGTTGAGTATTTTGGTAGAAGCTGAATTGATAAAACTGTTGCTGATGACCTGCAGCAGCCTGACTGCTCAAAGGAGCAGCTCATGTGGCTGTGACTGAAGAGATGGGCCACATTCAGGTCACCAACTTGTCAGGTGCTGCTGCTGACCCTGGGAAGGGATCAGTGGCTCAGTGGGCTGAGACCTGCAGCTTTCCTCTGGCTTGGCCTTGCTGCTCCCTTTTTGTGTTGTGCTTCTTTGGTACAGCAGATCCAGCCTCCCCTTGGTCCTGGGGTCCTCACTCCATCACCTCCCAGCCGTGTGGAGAACGATCAGGATTGCTTCACCTTTGTCCCAAACATGTGCATCAACCATGATTTACCTCTGCCTGTTTCTCCCATTTGACATAATGCAGAAGATGGGCACAAACGATGATGTTGGAGATGTTAATGATCACCAAAACTGTGCTACTTCTCTGCTGTATAAGTGGGGAGCATTTGGTGAAATTGCAATTGTAGAGCAATTGTGGAGCAGCTGGATTGCTGCAATCCTTGCATGGAAAATGAGAGCAACATCAATGCCACCAAAGCTCTAAGAGCTTGGGGCTTACAACGTTGATCTATTTACAAGCAAACATTCTTCGTAAAGGTTTAAAGAAAATATTGGTGATGTGCACACCACATATTGTCAACATAAAACAAAATGGTACAACAGTGCATTCATCAGAATCTATTACTTTTTGTAGCTCAGACATTATGTGGACACAAAACAGGCAGACCTTTGTCACAGCCCCAGGCCTGCAGGACTACACTCTTCCCTCTGTCCCTCCTGTCTCCACATCCCACACGGACAGGCTGCATGGAAACATGCACTCTTTTATCCAATAACTCATTCAAGAACTACAGCTCTGTGAGGAGAAGCCAACCAACACTCCTAATTCTTTGGTATCATCTTTAGGATGTGAGGATGCTCCCTCACTCATTCCTGCCTGACAGTGTGCAGTTCATCTCCTGGACAGAGGGTTGTGTGGAGTTATGGAAGCATGAGATACACACGGCTGAAAACAGGGGAGGGGCTGGTGTAAGGGACAGAACTATCTACTTTACTGCTGTGCTGACAGTGGGTGCAGCTGTGACACTGAGCAGGGAAAGTCAGCACACAAGGTGATTTTGCTTGTTGCTGTTCAGCACAATTTGGGGCTGAAAAGAGCCCATAAAGGGATCCATTTGGAAAAATATCCTGTGCCAAATCAAGTAGTGCTGTCCAGAACTAGAGGTGCTGTACAGCATGCGCTGTGCCTTGTGGTGCTGAACACGGGCACAGGGCCCCTGAGCTGCCCCTCGCCAGGGTGATGCCAGGCACACACTGGCACAGCCTGGCCTGTAACCTGCTGGTTCACTTGGCTCTGCTTGTGATACCACTCAGACATTTCCTAGACCAGAAAATGATGAACTGGAAAGAATTTCTCTCTTGACCACTGTGGCTTTGACACATTCATTTTTTTAGTCCCATTTCTGCCTACTGTAAGTGTTGGATCCAAACCACACCTGACTCCACTTGGCACGGAAGCTGTTTTCTGCCTTTCTCAGCTGAAACTATTGTTCGTGTGCTCTAGTTTTGCCCTGTGAATGATTTCTACCCAGCTGCTCACACCAGCACTGAGCTCCCCCTGGTCCTTTCCCTGCATCTTTATGGCTGTCCCTGATGGCTGCACCTCCTCACTGGCTCCTAGGGGAAAATGCCACGGCCCCGGGAACCACAGGAACCTTTCCTGGGAGCAGGGTGCCTGGTGCTGGCTGTGCTAGGGGTCTGGCTGGTGTGGCTGTGCCAGCTGAGGACACCTCTCATGGCAGTGGCATTTTAGCACCGATCAGGGCCAGGGCCTGTCCCCTCACCTGCAGCGCTCTGGGCACCTGGAAGGAGCGGCACACACAGGTGATGGCTTGTTTGAAGTGGATGGCAGGTTTCTGCTGTGGTGCAGGTTTCAACTAAGGCAGGATAATTTTGATACCCTGTAAATCCTATCAAGTAATGTTAAACAACCACACATAATTCTATGCCTAAATTCTATATGAAATTTCACTATATGTTTTTAACTAGACAACTGTTTAGCTTACGGGTAACATGAGCAGGTGCTGGGTGAGGGTTCATCTATGCCACCCTTTCTTTCCATCTTGGAGCTCTGGTGGGAAACACGTCTAATCACAGGCTCTTTTATGTATCCAATTTGTTCTGGATACTTGCTGTGGCAAGGGATACAAAGGGAAAATAATTCAAGTAATAAGGGAACTGCAAGAAATTGTGAAGCAATAAGCACTGCAGAGGGGGAAGGCTTTACAATAAACTGTTCAAAAGGATGCGAAAGCAAAGGAAATATTGCTGTCAGTGGAGCAGAAATAGTTTTATAGTTTTAAAGTCAATCCCTTTAACTGTACAAATTGTTAAATGAAAGGTTGTGTTTAACAAGTTGAAACAAGTCACAAATTCTTGAAAGAAATGGGTTTTCTGAGTCTGTAACACACTTTAAATAGCTGGCAGGCTGCCTGATGTGTATTTGAAAGGAGGATCCTGTGTCTTTCTGTAATTAATTTCATCGCAAGTGTGATATGTGCATGCCTAACACGTCACAAGAGAATGTGCAGATGTAGCTGGTTCATAACACTATCATTAATTCCACCACTGTTGACAACCAGCTCATGGAAATCAATTGTCAAATCCTAGCTGGATCCTACAATACGGAGTTTGAACCCTTCTCAAGAGAGATGAAGTGCTGCATTCCTGGAAAGTGGAAGTCAAAACTCATGTGAATTGGATGGCCTCATTCGCTCTACAGCTAATTACACCTGGTTTGTTTCTGCTCCACATTAGCAACAGCTTTTGAAAACTTTAAGTAAAAAAAGAAAAAAATACTCCCTGTATTTGGGAGAGAGGGCATCTGGCATCTGCCTCACTTGAAGTTAGCACTTGGTGACCTTTGTTTCATGCAGGTTTTGGTGGTGTGCTGGCTCTTGGTTATGCACAGCAAATGGTATTTTGGAGGGCTGGAGTTTACCATACCTGATAGCACCTGCAGGCACACTGGAGCGGACAGGGGAAGCACCACAGCATCCCATAGCAGCTACTCCTTACAGCTGCTATGCATGCTCAGCTATACAGCTGAGCATCCCCACCTCTCAGAGCAGAGCCTGAAACAGCCTCTCAGAGCGTCAGCGATCCAAGGGATCAGCTCCGGGGCTGTCTGCTCTCAAAGAGCCAGTGCCTGAGAAGGACTAAGGTAGCACCTTTCAGATGTTTACAAATCGCCTGAGAAATAAAGCATACAGGTAAACTTTGACTGGTTCATCCAAGACTGGATACAGTTGGGGTGCATGGAAGCAGGCCAGAAAGAGAATTGATGGGCTGTGTCTGGGAACTCTTTCTCTTGAAATACAGACACCAGATTTACCAGGAATTAGTGTCCTCAGCAACACAGTCTTAAATCTAAGATTCACTGAGGTTTACAATTGCAATGAAATGGGGTTGTGCTCAGCCCTGATGCCCTGACAGATGCCTGCTGAGTGCGTGGCAGTGGGGTGGGGATATATGGGGGGATGAAGCCACTTCATGGTGGGGGAGCAGAAACAGCACTTGGACCCATCCCACTGCTGGTGGGTGGCTGTGACCCTGTGACCCTCTAGGACCTGCTGCCCTGGGGAGCTCCCTGTGGTGCTTGTCTGCTGGCTCTTACCGTCCCCTCTTCTGTCAGCAGCTGCTGCCTGAGCTGGGGGAACGGAGCTCCCTGGGGGTCAGGACTCCCCCCCCACCCCTTGTTTACCATCCCCTGACACTGAGAACTGGCCCAGACTTAGACCAGGAGGGTGTCAGTGCCTTGCACTGATTATCAAACCTTGCATCTCCTAATCAGCAGATCCTGCTTAATAATCAGGGAGACCTGAATAGAAAAAGCCAAGGGCCTCTTTGCTTCCTCTCCTTGCTGAGTCCACCAGCCCTCTGTGGCCAGTGTCTCTAGAGCTGGGTCACTGGCCCAGTCTGCTCGGTGGGACTGTGTCCGCCCGGTGGAAGGAGGATGCTCCCTGAGGAAGCTCTCTGACTGAGGGCTCTCCTGATTTACCTCTCAGTTTGCCTCAGGCAGGACAAAGCAGAGCAAATCAATTCTGCGGGCAGCAATCAGGAGCTGCTATTAATAGGACTGATTCTCACTGACCTGGAAATACCGCTGATCCTGCCCAGGGATGCAGTTCTTATTCCACACTCCCTAAACAAGCCCTCTTTCCTATGGAGACCGCTCAGTGTAGCGGCCTGGGATTTGCTGGCAGAAGCCTTTCTCTAAGCAAGCCCAGGGTGAGACATTGCTGCTGGTTTGCAGCGTGTGTGGCTGGTTCTCCCAGCGACTCTCCTCCACTGGGAAACAGCATTGCAGTGAGCAATGACATTCAGTGTCATTACACTCTCATGGATGGAGAGGTCTGCAGGCTTCCATGGAACAGCATTTCCGATGAGGAATGAGACCATAAAGGAAGGTTCTCGTTTCAAAAGGGCTTTAACCGGGTTACCTCAGGCTCACAGTTTCTTTGATAACTAAAACAGAGCTGAAGGAAGGCACTTGTCAGTAAGACTGGTGCTAAAATGCTCCCAAGCTTGAGAAGTATCTTATTGGTTTAAAGGAAAAAAACACAAGTGGAACTGGGAGATGAACAGTAATTCCTTTGGTTGGTTTAAACTTGTGCTGAGGTTCCTTCTGCCTGAAACTCTGAATTACCAATTTAGGTTTAATTCTGGCAGTTGATTTTTTTAAATAATCATAACTGTTCAGACCATGCACGGTGCAGGCTCAGTTCAGCTCCCTGAGAAGCCTTTTGTACAAACTATTCATGGAGGAACTCTGAAGGTTTGCAGTTTCCTAGCTGAATACTCTGCACAGTGCAGTTGTGAGCTGTCTGAGGCAATCCCAGCACCCATGGAATGGGCACAAGGTCAATTACTGGTCAGGCTCTGCATGTTGGAAATGGGAAGGATTCACTGAACATTTTCCTCAGGGTCCAGGAGCCATTGTTCCTGTGCAGACTCATTTATTTCTGAATTACCATTCCCAGGAAGTGACAAAGTGCTCACTTTAAGGTGCGAAAAACCTTCTTCTCAGTGCTGTGTGAAATATCAACTTCTCCTTTTCCCATTCACCTTGAGTAAAGCTGGTATCAGCCAATGTCTACCAGTGCTATTTTAACATGCTTCAAAGATCATGGAAGTTTCTTCCCATGTGCATAAAATCCTAGTGTCCCCAACACTCTGGGTCAAGAGCTAGGAAAAGGAGGGAAGCAGAGCTTGTGGCTGGAAAGTACAGCAAGCTCTGGCCAAGGGCAGGGATGGGCAGCTCCTGCAGAGCAGCTCCAGCTCCCCAGGGCTGGGGAGGTCATGGGTGGGGAGGCTTCAGTGGCTCCTGCTACCCAGCACAGTCTTTGGACACATCTGAAGAGTGGGCAGGGAACTCCCAAATCTGCTCCGAGCTGGCTTCCTTTTCTGACTGCAAGACTCCAGTGTGCTTGGCTTGGCCACAGAAGAGTAAATTGTTATAAATGGTTAAAGACTTCATTCAAAGTAGTATTTCTTTATCAATGACCAGAAAACAAAGAGAGGAAACTGGAAGATCAGTGGGAGGAGTGAGATGGTTGCCTCAAAAAAGTGGGCTGGTGCCCCAGGGGCCTTCAAGGGTGTGGGAGATGAGCTCAGCTTTTCTTTCCCAATCACCTTCTAATACATTTGGGTGAGTGAAGTGTCACCAAACCGAGTGTGTTTTAGGTGGTGGTAGCCCCTGTGCAAGAAAAGATATTCCCCTTGGCAAACTACCTTGTTACAACTTTCACAGAGAAGAACAAAGTGAATCTGAGCCACATGACTCCCAGGGAAGGGACGTGTCTCCTTGGCAAATCCTGCACTGCCTCTGTGCAAGCTGTCCTCCGCACAAGGAGCTGCATCTTGTCCCACAGGGATGCACAAAGCCTCCCCTGCAGCAGGAGCCCATCCTTCCTGCCAGCTGCCATCCCTGTGCTGGCCCCTGACATCCCTGGGGCAATGCCCAGCTGTGAGCAGCAGCCCCTGGGCCACGCGGGCTCCTCTGCCCCATGCTCCAGCCCCAGCCCTTCTTCCCTTCCAGCTGAAGCTGGGCCCTCCTCACCAGCCTCTGCCCTCCACAGAGCCCCAAGTGCTGTTGGCCCTGGGGAGGGACAGGAAAGATGACAGGGCCTTTCCCTACCCCTGCCCTCTGTCCCTTTCCTGCAAATCTTGCTTTTTCCTCTGTGAGACAGACAGAGAAATTCCTTCTCTGCTCTCCCCTCCCCACATCTCCGTGTGCCCTCTCTGATCCTTCACTTTGGTCTTGCTCCTTCTCTGCCCCTTTGCTCCTCACACTTGTCTGGGTTTTGCATTACATAGTGTGATTGAATCCCCTTCCTTTTAGAAAAAAATCTCATAACCTGATTCCATTCAGCTTCCCAGCTATAGTTCATCCTGCTTTCATCTGGAAAATTATATAACATGCTGTACAGGCTGCCTTTTATCCATTTTGTTTCTAGACAGTTACCAAACAATTGTGGCCTTAACACTGACCTTTTCCAAAAAGGACAACGTGAGGGACAGGAACCCACATGTGCCCCAGGCAGTCAGCTGGACAGCATGCAGGGGTGTTCACTCCCACTGCCTCATCCCTCCAGTATGTTTGTTAATTACTAATAACTTGCAACTTACTCCCTGTTCCAGCACTGCTGATGCTCCTGTTTCTGATGTCAGCTGACACAAACCTGATGAAGCCAGGAGTTACCTGGGAAAATCAGGCTCAGCTGCTTTCCTAGTCAGAGAAAAAGCAATTCTGCTTTGGAAGGAGACAAGGAATTGGCTGGGGCCTCCCATCCTTTCATTATTAAACCATTCCCTGAGTGTGAGAGGTGCTGAACGAGGCCAGTGGATGTGCCAGCACACTGACACAAGGGACCAGTTCCCTCCTCCCTTGCTTTCAGCACCCCTGTCTGCTCCTCATATACCTGTGAGAGCCCCTGCCACTGGCGAAAAAGGCATACTGTGTAATGCCTCCCAGTGCCTTAGGCAGGACCTGAGGATGTCAGGGCTTCCTGCTTTTGGGATAGAGCACACAGAAAGCCCAGCAGAATCTTTGTGTGGACACAACTACGTCTGGAACTGGCAGCCAGCAGCTCCTTCAAAAGCTGCTGCCCATCAGAACCTGGTGAGTCACTCCAGGTTCAGAGAACGAGAAGTTCCTTGAGTGTACATCTGACATGTTCAGTAGGATAGAGAGCTGATAATCAATTTTTTCTGCCAGATACACAAATTATTTCTGAAACTCTGTATTACCAGAACATTATTATGTTTGTGGACAGAATCACTGAAACTTTCCCTCTTAGACCAGCTGCTGTGTGTAATTTCATTACTAAGCCATATGGCATAGCTCTTATGTAATTCTATCTGAAAATGTGATTGTTTTAATTGTGATTGTTTAGGGCTTTATCCTCTGTGCTGTTCTTCCTCTGTATGTGCATGCTGGGCTCTTGGCATGGGAGGATGCATGTCCAGAGAAGCCCCCTGTGAGGGCAGTGAGGCTGCAGCAGCCCCTCAGAGCCAAGCAGGGACAAGGATCATCCCCAAGGGCTGCAGGAGCAGCATGAGAGAAGGAACAGCTCCACTCTGGCACTTGGTGAGAAATGAGGATCTGACGGGGGGGTGATGTGTTTTAAAGGGCAAGAAGAGAGCCCCAGAGGGCTGCTCTGGGCATTTCCATCCCCCCAGCCTCCAGAGCCCACCCCCAGCCCCTGGGGAGCAGGTGGGCAAGTCAAACAGTCACTTGTTCATGAAAACCATGGACACCATCTCCTATCAGCCACAAGCACTGGTGACCCAGCATCTGGGGTGCTGTTATCTTTAGTGGCAATAAAACCAAACTCACTCACCGAGGCAGAGCTGGGAACTTGGATCGATCGTGGAGGCACACTCCACGATCTGACACTTCCTTTGGAGAGCTTGAAGGCTGGCCACTGCCTTTGGGACATGCAGAATTTGCTGGGTCTTGTGGAGGACTTCGATTTGGGAGGTACAGGTGAGATGACTGAAGGACAAAGTCTTATCACTGCTTCAGGCACACTCCACGATTTCACTGTGTTCCCCGGTAAATTAGAGCATAAATGAATTTCCAGACTAAGAGTGTACGAAATGTTTGGCACCCAGGGCTGTGCCCCCAGAGAGGAGACCAACAGTTGGAAATGGAGAGTACAATTAAAGAACTTAACCAGCCATTACAAAGGCGTTAACTCACTGCTGCAGTTACATAGCTGTTTGTTCATTAAGGAGGAATTTAATATAATAATAATGCATTTATAGCATTTGCCATTCTGCACACTAAACTCCAAACAATTTTTAGGAGTGATACAAACAGTTCTGTCTCCTCTCCAAAAGGGCCTTTGGAACTCAGAGCTTACAGAAAACTTCTACAAGGTACTGTGTGCTCCAGGCATTACCAGAATTTTCCCCATTTATCATTGAGCCCAGAAGTGAGAATTGCACCTGAGCTGTGAGAACACCTCTCTGCAGCCTGTACCCCCTTCCAGCCTCAGAGTCTTCACCCATTCGCAGCAGGCATTTTTTCTCTCTGAAAAGCTCGTCCCAAAACCTGGTCTTCAAGCAAGTGTTGGAGCTCTTTCAAATTCCTCAGGAAACATTTCATCTTTTTCACTTTTACCCTGTTTTTAGAAACAAACTCACTGCTGTATTTCATCAGAATTTACTCACAGTTTCACTGCACTTGAACTCGTACTTCTGAAATCAATGAATTGTTTCATAAAAAATTTAGACCATAGATTGCTGGGAGGTGTTGGAATGTTTTTTATAAAACACTTCTTTATACAGTGTTGTTGATTAAATCTTTGCGGCCACTGCTGAGCTACAAGGTTTTGTGGAGGTGGAGTGGGGAAGATTTCTACACAGAGCAGACACGATCTGGTGTTCATGCACCATTGGCACTATTTATTTATGACCTCACTTGAGGGTCAGGAAGATGACTGGTTTATTAAGGGTGCAGAGACCAGACACTGCTCAGGTTGTCACTACAGGGTGATGAGCTGGTCTCCTATGCCTGGTAAGGCCCTCTGAGGGAAGGGAAGAGCATGAAGGCTCAGGCAGGGTCAATGATATTTATTAGAGATGTTCCTGTCTGACATCTAAAATGTCTTTTACATCAAATGGCTGAAACATCCCATATTTGCCAACCTGGCTTAAAAGTAAAAGGGAGGAAAAGGAGTTTCCTGAACATTTCTACTCCTGTTTGCACAGTGAAAGATACCCAGACACCTGTCCTCTGACTCCAGAGGTCACCTAGGAAGTGCAAACAACGGGTGCTCACAGGCTTAGCGTTATTGAATACTGTGGGCAAAGAGGAAGGGACAGAGAATTGTGAATAAATCAAATGATCAGGATTTACCACCAGCTTTATTACTTTTTTTCCCTTTTTTTTTTTTTTTTTTAAGTTCGATTTGTTATAAAAGAAACTATTACCAGGACATTGCATGGTAAACTGAGCTAAAAATGGAGCCATAGCTTGAACTATTATGGCATTTAACAGCAGTTACTAATGAAAAAGTGAAAATAGTTGCATGCTAAAGGTTGCACTTGACTGAGATGAAGCGGATGTAGACAGAGCATCTCCAGTACATCAGTCAGTACTGAGCACATGCTAACAGGAAATCAATTTATTCCCACCAACATTTGCTCTTTCTATTGTGAAAGAGTTTTAATTAACTTACTGTGAATGGTCAGTAGCTGCTTACTCTGGAAGAGCCTTACAGATTTAATGAAACACCATTCTTTCTGAATATATGCTGGAAAAGTGACAATGACAAATTTTAAATTGAATTACTTGCCATATGTGATCAGTTAATGGAAAACTTTCCTCATCCCAATTATTAATTACTGTCCTGTTATTTTTCCCATTAAGCAGCAGTCTTCTGAATTAGGCAGTGTGTCCAGGAGCAAACATGCCACTGTCACTTGGCAATAAAGCTGTTTGGGCACAGGAAAATCTCTTTGGTCCAGGTCACAGCTATCTATTACTTGTTTGATGTTTTCTACAGACATTATTGTGCCTGACAGCAGTAAAAGCCATGTGCAGGAGTGGAGCTGAGGGAGGAGGGCTAAGCTCCCCCCCCGCCACACTGGTTGCTTTTGTGTTCACTTTCTCAGATAACCCCAAACATCACTGAGTTTTGGAGGCTCAAACAGAAGGGATTTTGGTCCATGAGGAGAAGATTTGTCCAAAATAAGATGAGCCTGGTGCTAGCTGCACTACAGCCACCAAAGAAATAGCTGTGGAAGAGACCTGAGGAGGAGGCAGAGCAGCTGAACTTGTTTGCCTACCTGGACAGGTATGAGATGGTGGTGAGGGCTGGGTGCTCCACTGGGTGATGGAGCTTCTGTCGTGCCAGCACCTGCCTGGCTCACTCCCCTGGGCTGTGTAGCAGCAACATCACAAGGACAGTGAGAGAGGACTTGGGCTTTGCCCTTTGGAAGAGCAGTTTATACCTTTTTCTGCATTACCTGTGTTCATGCCTTCCTCCTACACCAACTGCAGCAGTGGCCTGGTACCCACCTGAGCCAGTTTCATACTGGTATAATCAGGTGATTTCTTAAGCTTAAGGTCCGAGATGTTCTTGAAGATGGTGATGAAGATGGCAGTAAACACATCTGTCCCAGTTCAGGGGGAGCAAGGCACTGGAGCCCCTTTATGCCTTTCTATTGACATTGCTTTATTTATTTACTTATTTTACTTATTTCTGTATTGATTGAGTCCTGCAGCTTTATGGCCCCATGTGTGGGAGGGCTGTGCTGGGAGACCAGCACTGTGCTACAAACAGGACAGAGACATACAGGCTCACTGTGGATTCATTAGCACCTTTGTACACTTGAGGCAGCAACATTTAACAAAATAGTAAATAATCCAGCCATGGGCATCTGCCAGCTCACAGTCTGGCTTCCCAAAGGAAAGCATGTGCTTATTCCTCACTGTTGCCAGTTATGAGACAGAAAAATGACCCAGGTTCCTTGTGCAAGAAGAGACAGGAAAAGCTGCAGCAACACAGGACAAAATGCATCAACATTTCCAGGGGAGAGCTTAGCAATGGCAGGAATCACAAATGGGGAAGTATCTTCATAAGTCAACTCCATGGCTTTCAGCAGTGACTTCTTTCTGAAGATGATCTGTGCACATGTTGCAGTTAAAAACTTCACCCAATTGACAGGACATAAAGTCAGCAGTTAAAGACATTATAGAGGCTGCTCAGGGAGATGAAAGGAGGCATTAAAAACAGCAAACCTTGTGTAAAGGTTAATTAAAACATTAATAATGCAAGGTTTCAATTATTCATGCATAAATAAAAAGTCATAAATGGTAGATACACACTGAGCCTTACTGCAGTGGACATGACATTGGGATAGAGAGAGAACACATGAGAGCTTCAACTCAGCACAGAAAATTACTGTGGAGCACAGCAAATGCTGGGCAAGAGGATGAGGTGAGAGCACACCTGAGGGATCACAGGGTGCAGGGAGAGATGGCTGTGGGGTGCCCGCTCTGATCAGCCACAGCGCCACAGGTCTCAAGGACTGTCCTTCTGTGCCCACGGGCAGGACCATCACATTTATCCTCAAAGTTGCTGTACAGTGACTACTGAAAAACCCCATCACGGTTTTACACTCTTATTTTCTACAGATTATAGAATTGTAGAATCCTAGAGCAGCCCAGGCAGGAAGGGACCTTGAAAGATTGTCTGCTCCAATACTTTCTGGGAAAGGAAGCCCGCGGAGATTTCCTCGCACCCTGACCACCTGTGTGTGGAACCCTCCAGTGGTGGAGGCCTGTCCCTGGGAAGGCTGTTCCCGTGAAAGACTGGTCTCGTTGTTGAAAGTTTTTTTTGTATTGAGGTGAAACCTCTTCTGGCACAGCTTGTACCCGTCACCCATTGCCTTCCCCATGGGGCTCCTCCTGCAGAGAGACCCTGCATCCTCTTCAGATCTGCCCTGTATGTCCTGGGGTGCTGTGGTGGGGTCCCCCTCGGTCCTCTCCGGGAGAAGGGACTGAACGTCTTCAGTCTTTCCTCACAGGGCA
>WAAG01077218.1:1470-11655 GCA_013390105.1 Tichodroma muraria
ATTCTATTCTATTCTATTCTAGTCTAGTCTAGTCTAGTCTAGTCTAGTCTAGTCTAATATTTCATTATGTGCACATTAATTGTATATTCTTTCTTAGTAGACTATATGGATCTGCAAGGGAAGAGTTTAACAATAAATGTCAACAGTACTACAGACCAAGCAATCATGGAAGATCACATTAGTAACTCAAAATCTTTCTTTATATAGCTTATACATAAATTTAAGAACACTGGTATTTGCATTCATAACCTTATCTTTTATGCAGTGTGCCATGCAGGAATAAAAAAAATCACAGATTATGGTGTCTTTAATAATCAATGTTTAAAAATGTTGAATTATCCACTTTAGTTCAAAAAGTAGCATTAAAACTGTGTTTGCTCATAAAATAGCCCAATTCTTTCTAAAATCAGATGTTTGTGTTGAATTAATTTAAAGAGTTAAGATGCACTCTGAATATTCTGTCATTAGTTGTGGATGATTCAGCTCAATTGCTTTCTGCCTCTCAAAATGCTAAAAACTTGCATCCGCTTGCAGAGCACACATGTGAAATCCTCCTTTCTGACTTCACCTCCACTATTAGATGCTATGTAGGACAGTTATACTTTACCTGTTGCAATGCAATGGATGTTTTCTTGAAGCTTTCTATGTAATTTTGTAATATATTGCTTCATAGAAATGCAAGTTGGTGGCATATTTAGATACACTTCTGTCATCCTGCACAACCTTACATTCAATCTGCCATTGTAATGAAATACTGTACTCATCCAGATGTAGTCATCGGGAAATATTACACATAAAAATATATATTTTGGATAAATCTTTGAAATATTGACACCTACCTGACTTGAACATTCTTCAGATTTTTTAGTGTAGCCAGTCCCTGTTTCAGTCTATCATTTCATGTCATGAAACTTCAGGCATAGCTCAAGAGGAACCATGCAAAATGTTTTTATGGCCCATACTGAAAGATTTACTGCAAGACTACTAATAAAACCAAGTGGCAGTTTAGCCAACTACTACTTATTTTGTCAGTCATATATGTTGTCCTATCTAAGTTGTATCACTGGGAATTAGATTTTTTGGAAATGAAATTCCACAGTATTGTAATTAAGTAGCATGAAGATATATTGCATGACATAATTCTAACTAAAATTATGTGGCATGTTTTCACAATAATAGCCAGAAGACTACTATGCTTATAACAGTCATGTACCAACATTTCAGACAAAACTTTCTCTCTGCCAGCTCGCTTTATTTCAGATGTGTGATCTGTCTTCATTTCAGTTTGAAAAGTTTCAAGAAAGTTTATTGCAGTGAGGAAAACCAGAAGTAATGTTAACCATGGACTTGTTTTTGAAATTACAAACAGCTGGTTATAAATCAGACATATATTCCATGTGCCCTTTTTTTCCTGCACTATAACAATAACAAAAGAAAAAAAACACATGTACAACTTCAAGCATATATTACTTTTTTAATAGATCTTTTTGTTCTTGGTTTTCAGATTAAAGTACAAGAATAAGAGGGTTTTTCCTCCATTTTCAGACCACTAAGCATACCCAGTGCTGCCATTTTCCTCTTAGTAGGAATTTATATACGCATATAAGTGGACTGATTTGGACATAGAAGCTGAAGCAAACAGATTTAGCAATTTCTGGTTAATCCTCAGATGAAGGTAGAGACTAAAATTAGGAAGAATTTTCCTAGCATTATTCAAAAGGTCATTTTTATACAGATGTGTTTTTAATCATGATATTGTATATTACATATGTATACAAACAGTTTACATAAATGTTAGTTTTATCTTGGCTGAATAGAGTAACAAAATTGGATCTGATCCTGGAAAACACTGAGTCCCTACACTTGCTTTTGACCACAGCGGAAATAGAAAATGCTCACAACAGCCCTTCAGTATAAAGGATGCTTTAAAATGCTAACATATCTACTAAAATTCCTCCTTCCCCGGCACATCTTTTTCAGATTGTTGGCATATAATATTAATATAAATGCTATTTAATGCAAAGCATTGTATTTTTCTGAGGAAATGCAAAAATGTAAAAAGTTTTTTGTTTCCCTGTTTAGAAAGTTAGAATGTGAAAAACATTAAAACAGTATTTTAATTAGAATATTATTTTTGTGAACTTCAGAACATGACTGATTAATTAAGTTCAGATTAAAGGAAAGAAAACTAATGTATAAATTGTGCTTGTTTTTCCATAAAAAAACAGCACATTTAGTTATTAGATTACTACAGAAGTCATCACTGTGTATAACATTGATGACATTGTATAACATTCAATATTATAAAATAATATTGAGCCTAAGGATACTGTAATAGAATTGTGGTTTGACACTGGCCAAAGCCAGGCACTCATGAAAACCATTCACTCATTCTTCTCTGCTATAGTTGAATAGAGGGAGAAAAAAATGAAGGACTTGTGAGTTGACATGAAGATTAGAAGAAAAATACACAAGAGCAGAACACGTTTAAACTTACACAGTGTAAAGAAAATTTATTGCTAACAGAGTCATAGGTGTATAATGAGGAATAAAATAAGCCTTTAAAACACCTTTTTCTCTCCCAGCCCCTCTCTCCTTCTCACAGACAGTGCAGGGAGATAGGGCACAGAGATTTTGGTCAGTTTCTCACTCAAAAAATCTTTCTTCAGTTCACTTAGGGAGAGGAGTCTCTTCTGCTATGTCATGTGGTCCCTCCCACGGGAGACAGCTCTCCATGAACTTTGCTACTGTTCTAGTTTTCAGGAGTAGCAGACCCGCCCCACCTGCTGCACTGTGAGTCTCTCCCATGGGCAAACAGTCTTCCCAAAACTGTTTTGCATGAGTCATTAGTTCATGGGGTGGAGTCTTTTAAGGATAAGCTGTTCTAGTTTGGAAGCAAGGGTCCTTTTTCTCTATGTCTGGAAGCAAGGGTCTTCTTTCTCTGTTCGGGTCTCCCACTAGATACAGCTTTTTTAGTATCTATTCACTCCACAGTGAGCACCTTTTCCCACGGGCTGCGAGGGGATTTTTGCATCCCCCTACGCACCTCATGAATTACAGGGAGACAATTTATTGTATTACAGTTTTCACCACAGTTTGCAGATGAATCTCAGCTCCAACGCCTGGAGCACCTTTTCCCCCTCTTTCCTTTCACTGACTTTAGTGTCACCATGTTGTCCCTTTCCACGTCTTCCTCCTTTTTCTCCAACTAAAAGGGAAAACCCCCTGCTGCTCATTGCCAACAAATTCCACCAGTTCAAAGACTTCTGCAGGACTTCACAGCACTGAGGAGTTGATTTTGTCAAGCCTCCATGTTGGGGAATCGCTCGCCATGCCCCTCGCCGTGGTCTTCGCCGTGGCACTGCCTCCATTCAGCGCCTTTTCTCACGTGAAAAGGAGAAGTTGCTGCTGCCTCTGCCCTTCTGCTTGCAGCACAGCTGGTTAAAAGCAACTGAGCAGGTAAAGTTCACTGCAAGCCGTGCAGAGATATCAGCGGCCACTTGGCCCTGGTGCTGCCCACATGACCCTGGTGATGCCCACTTGGCCCTGGTGCTGCCCACATGACCCTGGTGATGTCCACATGGCCCTGGTGCTGCCCACACAGCCCCAGCAGCACGGCCACTCCCAGCACTGGTCATGCTCAGATGTCCCCGAGGGGCCCCCTTCTCACTCTGGGAAGAAGAACTGCACGTGTTTTTTTATTTCTTAAATATGTCATCACAGAGGCGTTACCGACTTCTCTAACTGGGCCAGCAACAAGTCCATTGTCAGAGCCTTCAGGGCTCTATGGGACACAGTAGAAGCTTCAAACAGCTTCTCTCTCAGAA
Source organism: Tichodroma muraria (assembly GCA_013390105.1). NCBI lineage: Eukaryota > Metazoa > Chordata > Aves > Passeriformes > Sittidae > Tichodroma > Tichodroma muraria. Next base: position 5,298 of record WAAG01077218.1, read on the forward strand.
GCCGCCTCTGTGGCTTCCCCTCCCATGAAAAAAAAGAAAAAAAGCCAGACTGTGTTAAACCAACACAAATAGTCATATTTTTTCTGCTACATATTATGCAGTACAACTCAAAATCATCTGCAAGTATCTTGAAATTAGTTTTCATCCTCTGTTATGATGGAAGAACAAACAACCATTCATTGAAAATCGACCAAATGTAGAAATTTTGCAGTTGAAACAAATCATAGAACCATAATCAATTACTTGTGGTTTGCCTCCACATCTGTTGCACAGCAATCCAGTTGTCAGAATATTTACCCAGAAAGCTGTGTTTAGCTTTCAATTTGACAGGAATTATTCACTGACCAGAACTGGGTTCTACTCACCAAAGGGCATGCATGCTTTATTATAGCTAATTAGGTGAAAGCAAAAAAAACCAAAACAATATTGAATTCCTGAATGTGAGATTATTCCCAGGCTAGGCTGGGATTGTGCAAAACACAACTACTATGAAGAGTATAGTGACAGCATCAAAATAAAAAGCAGATACTCATTCACCTTCCTCAAAGGACCAGAATAATGTCACTTATAGTATCAAGGGAAAAAAGAATTACAATTTTTAACAAAAATTAAGTTATGTGTACTGTCAATCAAAATTAAAGTAAAAAAGTCCTCTAACCCAAACTTAAAAACAAATGAACAAAAAACCAAAAACCCCACCAAAATTCTATACACCAATTATCTTCCTGTGATTAAGACTTCCTGTAAGCACTTAATATGTGGTTAATAATACTGCTTTTCAAGACTGCTCAGAAGACAAATTTCTGCCATATTATTAAAATATGAATCTATTTCATATTTAGTTCTGACATATATAAATCAATATGGCAGATATCTATCAAGTTTGCAAATACGACAATCACATGCATTTGTTATCTAAGTAAGAAAAAATATTTTCAAAGACTATGTGCAAGGATAGAACATTGTCTGTGCAATAATGGCATTTATTATTTGCAATTTGATTCTTGGATATAATAAGAACAACTTTAATTAAAAAAAAAAAATCCCAAAGTCCCCTTGACAGCTGTCCTACCAAAAATCATCACTTATAAAGTCTGAATGTATATAAGAAAAATAATGAAAGCAACAACTTTTCATCATCTGATTTGGTTCAAAAATAGATTGACTTTTTGGAAGCAGTGAAAAAAAACAAACCTTGTTTGAATAGCCTCTAGCATCTGGTATTTTTTTTCTTATGTTAATTTCAATTGTAACACTATAGAAGAATAACTGAAAGAACTTTAGAGCTGTGATCTTATCAATGTTGGTCGTATTTTTCTGTTGTAAAAATAAAAATAGGAAAGGAACTGTTCTGTTTAATACACAAACACAGATATTCTTATAGCCAGATATATCTTTTAGTGAGGCAATTAGGTAGATTCAGGAGCTTTTAAAAGCTGGTATGGCAATTTATACCAGTCAACGAGCTCTAAAAGAAAGAAATACTACTTTAACTCATGTGTCTGTCTGCACTGATGACTAAGGTTAACATAGAATCCTCTTTTAGCTTATGCTTACCAAGTGCTAGCCTCAGAAATACTTTAGCTGACCCTACACTTATGTGGTTATTTTCTTCTCTTGAAAATTCTGTTAAAAAGGTATGAATTAAGTCAAAACAGTTCTATGCTGTCTTGCCCTTTTTAAGCAGCAGATATATTCCATATAGTACCTGAGGACATGGCCAGCATAATCCCACAGCCTCCTGCACCTCATTTCCAAACTCATTTTCTATTACCCTTAAGCTGAGATAGTCCTTGAGAACCCTGTTATCTCTCCTGTGTTTAGATATCTGCACACAGATGTTCTCATATGTCCTTGGTGTCTGTGCTCCCACAATGTTAATGAATACTAGGGTTCATTAAAGTTATTTATTCATATGTGTGTAGTGCCATCCAAGATATGACATGAATCCATTTCACCTCTGGACACTGCTGTAGAAGAACATTATTATCCTGTATGCCCTTTGCACCATTTGCCAGACATATCAATGTCTTGGATACTCTAAGTCATCAGAAGTGATGCTGGACGTCTGTCTTCAGGGAGCAGAATTGTTCTGCTCATCAGTGCAGTGAATGAAGCTGGGAGACACTGCATCTTTGTAACAGAAATTGTGAGGGAAGTAAAAAGCAGATTTGTTAGAATGAAAATATGAACCTTAGAAATTGTTTCTTTTGGGAAGGAGTTTATTCTTCAAACAGAAGAAAACTCAGACTTCTAATAAAGTCTGCTTTAAAATGATAACTCTAAGCTTCAGTAATCATGAAAAGGAATTAAACTCTTGTTTAGTGTGAGCTTTCTTTTCCATCCAGTAGACACAGTTCTCAAATCGTTATAGTGTTTATACTGTTGTCAAACCAAGAGGAACTGTTTCTTATTCACATTAGGAATGTTTGGGGGTTTTTTGCAAATATAATACTAAACGCAATGACTGAACATTTTACAAAATTTTCATAAATCAGTAAGATTCTAGACAATAAATCTTATTTACAGACTGATTTATTTGATTGAAGGTAAGTAAATGATGTTCTACATGTTCATTTAAAGCTGTGGTGGGTTGATCACAACCAGCAGCCAAATACCCATCCTGTCATTCTATCACGTGATGGAATAAAAAATAGTAATCACAAAGATACTTGGTTCAAGATAAAGTTTAATAAAAAACCAAAAGCTACTTTTGGGAACAAAACAAAATAAGAAATTCTTTCACTACTTTCTGTTGACGGGAAGATATCTAGGTAGCACATGTATGTGTTACCTGGGAATACAAACACCATAACCACAAATATTCACCTCCTTCTTACCCTGGGCTGAGCATAACATCACACAGTATGGACCACCCCACTGTTCCGTTTGGGCCAGCTGTCTTGGCTATGTCCAATCCCAGCCTCCTGCCCATCCCCAGCCTTCTGAGAGGATGTAATGAAAGGGGACCAGAAGTAAGAGTGATCCTGAAATAATTTATTGTATAATAAAATAAATTAATTATTTATTTCAATTAACTTTAATAGTCTCATCTTTTCACATATACAATTGAAAAGCTTATGGGCTATAAATGACTGTCTCTCAGTCTTGTTAGTTAAAGTGGGAGAAGGATTGCTGTTGTTTCTACCTTTCAATAAATGGTTTAAGTCCTGAAATTGTAGCAGACTAAACAAGAAAAGTAAGAAATTAAGAAAGGCAAAGAGAATCTCAGGGAACTGCTTTAATACTCAACACAAAGGCAACTTGAACTGTGTTTGCTTGAATCTCTATCCCCAGAAGAGAGAAATTGAAGATAATAATGGATTATGTTTTCTTTTCTACACAACTTAGAAAAGTAGGAAAGCATTAGCATAAAAATCTTCCTAAGCCTTTACTTGCCAATCTTTCTCTTCATCTTTGTATTATCTATTGAATCATTAAACTGTTTACAACAGACATAATCCCTTACTATATATCTGCCAGCAGAGAAAGCTTTCCTGGACTCTACTAGATCTATTGCAAGCCTATGCTGCTGCTAGTATCCATTCCTGAATGAAGGTTATGGTTATTTGCTCAATTGTGCTTGAGCTATGTTCATCCAAATCATGTGTCTTGGTTCACTTGTGGCTTACCACTATTGCATTCACATCATGTTTTGGCAGAATGAACATACTTTTCCAGTGATCTCTTATGCCTTTCCTTCCACTCATAAGACTCCCTTCTGACATTCCTGCAACTAATTTTTCTGCTGAGGAGAACACAGGAATGTAGAAGTAAAGCATTTTTGTGGATATGAATTTCAGGCAAGTCTCTGGTAAGGTGATTCTGGTTTTGGGGCTATATTCTGGTAACAGAACCAAAGTTTGTGTTCATCTTGTTTTATCTAAGTTTCAGGTGATAACATCTCAAGTTAGTAAATGAATTGATGCACTGAAGTTTTTTGAGTTGGCATGGTTGTTTTGTGGATTGGAGTGCAAAATGAAGCCTTGAGTTAACATGGTACTGTAGACCATCTGAACTACGAATCAAACAGAATTAAGCTATTTTGCCTTACTCTAACAAGCTTTTAAACATAAACAGTTATTCCTGTGGCTCCACAAGAAGTGATACTACTTTTCAATGTTTCCTATGAAAGACAAAACACCTCATGTGGAACCTTTACTCCAAGTAACTGCATTTCTTCCATAAAACAGCTGGTCTTCTTAGTATTTTATGAACAGTTTAGGAAAACTACACAATAACAAACAATTGTCCAGATGTAAGTGGTACTAGCTACATACATGCATGACACTAAGAGTGTCTTCTCTACGAAAAGTAGAGTTGATTGCTGTTCTCCACGAGTCTCTTCTGCCTTTCCCTATTGTGTTATAATGAATAATGTAAAGAATCTGTCAGAATGATTTATGTGCTCACCAGAACAATCTGACTGTAGCTAGCTATCTCGTGCCTCATTTCTTCTATTCAAAGAGAGGATGAGAGATAAGTATAAGGAGAAACTACAGAGATTTCCCTGCAGCACAACTGAAAAGCATAGCTGTTAACATTTTCCCTTTATGTTTGATGGCCTACAAAAAAAAATACAGTTCCTAAGTAGCAAGCTGTGTGTAGATTTGCTATAAAAATATTAGATTAACTTTCTGGAACTTCAGATAGCTTTAATCAGCCTCCACTTCCAGCTCCTTGCTAGGTTTTCCATACAATTTTTAATTTTTTTTTTCTTTTGCCCATTTGTTACACCTAGGAGCAGGAAGGTGTTGTTACTGAACAATCATTTAAATAATGATTTTTTCTATTTGTTGTGTCATTCTGCTACAAAAAAATTAGAGCAAGTAGAAGAACAGTTACATAGCAATATGAATGGCAAGTAAATACTTTCAAGCGTCTGTGACCGATAAATGAATGTCTACAGTAGAAGGTGGCTCTGAGAAGGAAAGATGAACTTAACACAGAGGTGACCGGAAGATGGCCTTTTTTCTAGGTAAATGATTTCATCAGATGAGTGGATCAACTAGCTGCATGAGATGACCAAATCAAGCAGTTATATCATCTAAATGAATCAACCAGTTCTGTAATTGTTTGTTCCCTAGTTTATCAGAAGACTGTAAATATATTCCTGAGTTAGTGAGACCAGAATGCAGATTTATCTCTTAGCAACTCAAAAGGTAAGAAGTGGACAATGATCAAAAGGAATTTCAAAGAAATCTGTTGTGGTTTAGCCCACCCACAGCCACTCACTCCCCACTGTGTCAAGATGGAGGGAGAATCAGAAAAGTGAGAAAACTCATGTATTGAGATAAAGACAGTTTCATAGGTAAAGTAGAGCAAAGCAAAACTAGGAATTCATTCACTGCTTCCCATGGCAAGCAGGTGTTCAGCCATCTGTGGGAAAGCAAGGCTCCATCACATGTAACAAGGACTTGGTAATACAAATGCCATCACTCTGAATATCCTCCCTTTCTACTTCTTCCCCCATGTTTAAATGCTGAGCATGATGCTGTGTAGAATGGAATATCCGTTGGGTCAGCGGAGTCAGGGGAAGGGGTGGTGTGACAGACAGAAAAGACCTTGTCTCTATGTAAGAGTCAGTCACTGCTCAACAATAACAAATACTTCCATATTATCAACACTGCTTCGACCACACATCCAAACAACACCCCCACACAAGTTACTATGAAGAAAATTACCCAGGCCAAAATCAGCACAAGAGCAATAGGACTAAGCTTGTTTCAACTCACATATTCCTTTCTGACAATCAGGCTGCTCAACCTCATGACAGTGAGTATGCAACACATAGCACATGGTGGATATCACATTTGCATTCCAATTCAGCTGTATATTTCCATTCCTGTACTACAGTAAATATAATTTGTACTTGCATTGTGGTACAAGTATTTCACTGTATCACTCGTCCCAATCCAAGTCCTGTAGAGCATCACCTAACCTCAGGAATGTAAACTTGTGTCGTGGTTTCAGTGTGAACCAGACAGAAAACTATTAATTTGGGTTGCCAATTTTAAAAAAAGGAAATTCTGTAATCAAGAGCAAAGCAGGCTTAAACTTGAAAAGGACAGACTTTATTAACTAACACAAAAAAAAGAAACAAGAAAAAAAACCAACAAACTCTTAGAATTAGAATGAAACCCTTCAAACATTCTTCCTCTATTACCAAAATTTCTCCAATTCTCATTAACAACACACAGAAATTACATTTAGAAACTTTCAGTCAGTTTTTCAATTCTAGAATAGTCTTTCTTCAATTCTTCTAGGGATTGGAGCATCTCTTACTCACTATGGAATTAAAAACTGAAAGAAAACAAGACAAAACAAACTTTTCATGATAACAGCTGCCCGGAAACAT
>WAAG01077219.1:0-26511 GCA_013390105.1 Tichodroma muraria
TGCAGCAGACCTTTAGGTATCTTCTTTAGATAGCAGGTATCCCCAAATCCCAGTGAAAGGCCTAAAAAGAGTGATGATAGAATTACTGAGTGGACAGGTGGTAGTGCATTCATTACCTGTGCTCTCAGGAGAAAATTTTTCTTATGACACTGTGGTAACATACACTGCCAAACTTTTTCTACAAAACCTAAGTTGCCATGTCCTCAGTGTCTCACTGACAACCGTGGACAGTTTATATACTGGGCATGGCATTCTGTGCTACAGAATATCCCTTTGGCCAGTCTGGGTCAGCTGCCCAGGCCATGCCCCCCCAAGCTCCTTGTGCAGCTCCTCACTGGCAGAGGGTAAGATACTGAAAAGTCCTTCACTTAAAACAAGCACCACTTAGCAACAACCAAATCATCAGTGTGTCGTCAATATCATTTTCATACTGAATCTGAAAAACACAGCACTGACCCAGCTACTAAGAAGAAAATTAACTCTGCCCCAGGCAAAACCAGGACAAGTCATAAAGACAATTCCAACAATTTTTTCATCCTAGCCAAAATTGTCAAATAAATGTTTTTCAAAATTCAGTGCTATAGTATACAACTCATACAACATCATCTGGGACACTGAACAAGTATGGAGCATACCTGTGAAGAAATAAACATCAAGCATGCACCATATGCAGTAAACATTAAAAAGAGATATGAAATAATAAAACACAGCCGTATTCAAATTATGTATCCTCATGATTTAGAGAAAAGCCTCACTATAGAAATCAGCTATTGACTAAAGCAACAGAAAAATCAAGAGGAAAAAGAGCTCAAGAACACAATGGCAATTGGACTGGAGGGGGCTGGCGGACAGGGTATAAGAAATCCAACTACCTATTTTGTTGGTTTATTTATGAAACCTTATTTTGTACTAATTTCCTCTTGAGATCTGATCACGTTTCATGATAAAATCTACCCGAATAAAAATTCTTATCTGAAAACAAAACCAAAAATAAACATCAAAGGCGGGCATTAAATAAATAACTGTCCTATGTGCCATGCTGCATTTTCCTTGTATCAACTGAAATTACAGAAAAATTTAAAGTCTGTAGCAGCAATACAGATTCACTTTTGAACATAAAACACTTGTATGCAAATGACTGCAAACTGAACTGGAGGATGCAGAAAACAGATGTTACACATAAAACATTACTGCAAAGTACTCATCACAAACAACTCCCACCCACTGGCCAGTCAGCATGTACTATAACATTCTAGGGAGATTTGGCAAACAATTTCACAGTCAAATCATGAATATTGATGCTCACAAGCCAAGATGTTTGGGTTATTTGTTGTGATTAATACTCTTTTTGAATTTAAGTCTTTTTCTTAGCCTGCAAACAAAGCTTCATTTTTTTAAAGACATTTTTCTTACCTGCTAAAGAAACGCCAGCAGCAGAGATGGCTGTGAACTAATCAAGGCGGTTGCTTGGCTCCATATAATTCACTGAATTATTCTGCTCTTTGTGTAACTGACAGTTTTAAATTTGGGAGGGGAGGGGTAGTCAAACCCAAAAGCACCTACAGTGACATCATCACTCACACAAAGATTACTTGCTTGTGAAAATGAGTATTCACGTAAGGAACTGCATTAATGCAGACAAAAAAACATTTGCATGAATGCTTGCAAACAGTGAACAACAGAGGTACGCGAATATGAATCAAACAGCTGTTCAGAATTCAAATTAATGTTTGCAATACATGTTTTGCTGTATTTGGCAGCTCTAATCATAAGCACCAGTTGCCAGAGGTAGGCTCTGGTAGTTTCAGTACTACAATCTGTAAAATTTACAAACACGTAGCAAGCTAATTCCACTTAAAAGACTACACTGTATAGCTACAGGGAATACCATTAGTATAATCTTACTCATATTTTTGCTTACAGCAGTGGTCAACTTACAGAAACATAAAATAGGTAAGTCTTTCTCTCCTCATTTGCTTCAGCCTAGCTAAAACTACAGCATCAAGTAAATCCTTCAGGATATGACTGCACAAATCAACCTGGGGAATCTGTTCTGGCATTGCAAGTCAAATCCTGCCAAGTCTGCTCTTTGCAGTGTTTCTATAGCATCACTTTACAGTACTCCTGATTTCACACTTGAGTACTAATCCACTAATCTTCTAGACTGCCTACACATTGTTGTACACTCTAACACATGCCACCTAGCTCCACTGGCAACGAATTTAAAATGCAGAAACGACGCTGGCATATGTTCACCTCTCGCATCTACAAGCGGTACAGATGCTGATAGATCTGGCTCCTTTAGTCTTCCAAAAGCACCTCACATGGTCCTACACGAACAAAGCATGCAAATATCCCCCTCTCCATCACCCAACACAAGACTTCTGCACATAGCAGTAGTGAAACGGCCTTCTAACTCCTAGTTATATCAACTGATGTCAACAGTTGAATAAAATGTTTGTATAATTCAGCCAACAGAAGAAAATTCTATGCTAATTTTCTTAAATGTTCTCTCAGCATGCTCCCCAGAGAACAAAGAGTAAGAGGCAGTATGAATTCAACCAGGAAGCCAGGACCTTAGCATTCAGGTCTCCAGCAATGAAGGTGCTACCAGGTAGAAAGGGATTCAGAGGAATTCAGCAAGACAGCCTTCCTGTCAAGATGAGATTTGTCCATAAAAGCTGTTTGAGCTCATGTTTCATTAACAACAATCTTCTAATCTTGCTACAGCAAGTCCTAGAGGAAAACAGGAGATTCAACAGAAAGACATTCTGAAGCTAGGTCACAAACTCAGGTTCATAATACCTAACCTCCATGTAAGTCATCTAGGACACTTTTAGCAGCACCTGTTAAAGTCCTTTCCATAGTCTTCAGGTAACACTACTGAAGACCTGGTATTGGGGACTTCTCTTCTAGGTTTTGAGTTATCATGATGAAATTTCATCAATTAAAATCCCTTCACCCAAAATCTCTGCAGAAGATTTTCTTTTACTCTTTTTAAAGAAAAAAGAAACTACTACTGTATCCCAGAAGAAATTTTGAAATTTGCATGGATGCTCCCAGAAATGGCTTACTACTACTGGCATTGACTGTATTGCTGGACTGCTTGCAGCAAAGGTCTGTCCAGGAGAAGTCACAACTCTTTCTAAAACTCAAATGTGAAAACAGGAAAACATTGCTACAACAGCAGTCAGTACTACTGGCTTCTACAGATAGAGTTTTAGAGCAGCGTGAGCATGCAGGTGACGGGAAGAACTGGCCTGTCTGTTATCTGGAAGACAGCATATTACCAACACATCTTTACAGCACCTCTTTGCAAAAGGACATACAACATTTGGCTTGCATAGCACCCCCCCAGCAACTGGAATGAGGTTTTGAGACTGGCAGCAGTGTATTTGGCACAGCAGCTTTGCATTATGCTGCTCCCAGCTGCAAGAATGGCAGTAGGGTCCAGCTCCAAAATGAAGATTGGAATGCTATCAACTTCCTGAGTGCTGGAAATAAGTGTCCTTTAATATAAATTTTGCCCAGATTAGCCCATGTAGCAATACTAATTGGCTCACTGAAACACCTTTTCATACTATTTCAGTGTTGATTTTCCACGCTGTTCTTTCATGAACATCAATCTTGCGCCCCCACCTGCAGAGGAACTGCACAACGTGGCAGGAAATCTTGTGTATCTCCTGCCAAAGTACAGCATGGACATGACTGGTTCATGCCAAAGGGGCCTTCCCACCTCTTCAACCCCAGTACATGCCACTCAGCTCCCTGTTTACATGCTGCACTAGCACACAACCTGGCTGCTCCTTCACCATTGCCATCAAAGCCACCAGAGAGAGAAGATGAGAATTCAACAGCTCTCCCCTTCTGCCCCATGCTTTCTGCATCTTGACAAGGGGTAGCCATTCTCTACTCTGAAATATACAGTGTTTAATAGATTTTCAAAAATCCAACCAACCAAAACAAAGCAAACAAACTCACAAAAACACTCAATATGTCCAAATTCAGAACATCTGAACTCCAGGAGCAGCAGTGTGAACTTGTAACATAAAACCATAGTGGAGCATATTTGCAAAACTCGCTCTGAACTTAGCTTTCCTCTTTTTCTTTTTTTTTTTTTTTTGTCTTCTAAAAACACAGGAACAGACTCTTCCAGTTTAACTGTTTAAGTACTGGGGGATGAGTGCACATGTCCAAGTGGTGACAGGGAAGTGTAGATGCATATTTTAGGTAAAAAATGACCAAGTATCTTGCACCTTGTTCTGGCCACAATTTTGACAATAATAGTACTACTTTTATGTGATAAGATAAAAAAAGGATTAACTTCAGAAGATTACAGTTTAGAAACAAGATGAGTGGGTATTTTGGAGGTTTTCTGCAGAGCGGCAAACATTGTAAGATTGTCTTCACCTTGTGGTCTGATATTAACTGTACAGCACAGAATTCTCTTCACACAACAAGCAATGCTGAAAGTTGCTGGAAAAATCTAGCCTGGCAGAATCCTCAGCTCATCTGTTTGCAACTTGCTATAAAAAAATCCAAACCAAACCAGAAAAAAAAAAAAAAAAAAGCCACAGTACTTCCTCCATATTATCATCACTATCTTTCACAACCTAGACATCACAGGCAATATGCAACAAACTTTCTCATTACTATTTTTACCAGATGAGAACTTCCGCTTCTATATCCAAAATCCAAAGGATTCATAACAAATTGGCACAACTTGGCTACCACTACAAAATGCAAAGATGTACTTCTAGCAATGTATCACACCTTTACTTCCTCAAATAACATTTAGATTACTTATTATCTATTATTCCATAGAATCTTAAATTACATACACAGGAAAAGGAGGTTTAAAATTAAAGCAACTCAGGTTTGTCCACCTCAGTGGAAAACAAATTATTCTCAAGAAGACTCATAGAAAAGTTTCTATAATCCATTTAATTATCTGCTTTCTTAATATGTTGACAGTCTCATATAGAATGAAAGATACCATATTCTTTCCCCTCAGTTGGTCTTCTTGGTTTAAGAACTGTCTGGATAGACGGGCCCAGAGAGTGATGGCGAACGGTGCTGCATCCAGCTGGTGTCCGGTCATGAGTGGTGTCCCTCAGGGATCAGTGTTGGGCCCAGCCCTGTTTAGTATCTTTACTGATGATCTTGATGGGGATCGAGTCTATCGTTAGCAAATTTCCAAAGTTAGGTCAGGGTGTTGATCTGCTGGAGGGCAGGAAGGCCCCGCGGAGGGACCCGGGCAGGCTGGATCGATGGGCCAGTCCAGGGGCATGAGGTTCAACGTGGCCAACTGCTGGGCCCTGCACTTGGGATACAACAGCCCCATGCAGTGCTACAGGCTGGGGACAGAGTGGCTGGAAAGTGGCCTGTGGGAAAGGGGCCCTGGGGCGCTGGTCAACAGTGGCTGAGGGAGCAGGGATCACTGCCTGCAACTCTCTGGAAGGAGGGTGTAGCCAGGTGAGGCTTGATCCCTTCTCCCAGGCAACCAGCAACAGAACAAGAGGTCACAGTCTTAACCTGCGCCATGGGAGGTTTAAGCTGGACTTAAAGAAGAATTTCTTCACAGAAAAGCTGATTAGATATTGGAAAGGACTGCCCAGGGAGGTGTTTAAGGAAAGACTGGACTTGACACTTAGCGCCATGGTCTAGTTAACAAGGTGGCATTTGGTCATAGGTTGGATTCAATGATCTCAGAGATCTTTTCCAACCTAATTGATTCTGTGATTTCAAGTAATCAAAAGCAAGTATCCAACTTTCATTTTAACTGACCTTTGTTACTTGTGATGTTAATTAAAATGGATTTTAGTATTAATTCATAGAGGGTTATTTATTTGTACGTGTCACAATAACTTGTAAAATTTTAATGCTATCTTTAAGATACTTCATAACAGGAAAAATGCCCTTTTCAATCATGAAAAATGAATCAGCATACTGACTAACATATGCTACCAGAAATCATATATATACCAACAAAATAAAAGAATAAGAGGGGTATATTTAGCACACTAAGAAAATGTTTGCCATTTGTTCTGTTTTCTAGGCACAAGCAGGAAGTCACCCTGCATGGGTGACTGAAACACCCATGCAGAAACAGAGAAAAATGGTATTTTTTATTTATATTGAATACCAGCTAACAACAAAACAAGTTCTGATAAGTGGAAGGAACAAATAATGAAGAACTGGATTAAAAAAAGTAGTATGACAGAATATAATAGAATATCCCAGGTTGGAAGGACCCACAAGGATCACTGAGTCCAGCTGCTGCAGGCAGTGGTTACGCATTCTTAACTGAAAATAATTAATTCTTTAAAAGATGAAATTGCTTAGTGATGCTAAGTAATTGAATGCTATTTCTTGCTTGTAACAAGTTTTTCAGTGAGATAGGTTTTGGTTTTTGCTTAAGGTAATTTAATATTTTACTTAAAATGGTTTGCATGATATTTCAGTCACCTGCACATACAACTGATAAGGAAGCATTCACAAATGTAATAAATAAAAGAAAAAAAGTTCTTTCATTTGCAGGTTGTTAACTTACAAAGTCAGTGCTTAAGCACGTTTTTTCTGTCATAGACTTCCCTGGGAATAAGCCTGTATCTTCAAATATTATACAACATCTTACCTGCATCTCCACCATGAATTTTTTAAACCAACTTTCTACCTGCTTTCCAACTCTTCTTCTAGTCTACCTCCCACTTCCTTCTCAGCAGGGTCTCCAACCAAGGCTAATAAAGCTTATCTCATTTCCACCAAGCTGGTGAATGTTGGCAGCAGCTGACAGTGAATGCTGGACAGAAAATGCAAATCTGTAGTTCATGTAGAATACCTGAATCATTAGAGAACTTTAAAACCAGTGACAGCACAGTAGTTTTATTCAGTATCTTTCATACTGTCATTATTAAGCGGTAGATATTTTTAGCCACCAAAAGCCAAACCCATCTGCAGCTGCAGCGTTTCCAAGGAGACAGAATAATTTAAACACATGTGGAACTACATCTCTGTTTTCATCAACTACTCTGTTCCTGGAGCATTTCTGAGTCAGATCTCTCATTTGATGGGGGGAAAGTGATTTGAATACATGGATCTGATATTGCAATTTAACAGCTGAGCTTACGCTTTCAGATACCTGTCCACTACCTACAAATAACAAATGTTAGGATACAACTCCACTATTTTTCAGTCAGTGTTATTTACCAGTGTTTACATTCCAGTATAACAAAAAGAAACCAAACAAACAAAAGATACAGCTCACCAGTCTTTCAGAATAATTTTGTGAATCACTGACATTTGCAGCAAACTACTGATTTTTTTTATTTGATTTTTTTAGCAAACATACCAGGCTCCATTTTCTGAAGAAACAGTTAGGAGGAAAGGACACTACTCCCAATGGTAAGGTACATAAGAAAGTAGACAGTGGAAAAAGCTTCTTCTAGTCCTTTTTAGCACTCATAAGAATTCTATTGACTTGTTCCAGTTTTTCTTTATGGCACAAATTTTTAGCAACTGTAGGTCTGCTTTAAAGGAATTCTCTCAATGAATACAACAAAAATGGATTCATGCATTTACTGATTTTAATCTCTGAAATGTATTAAAACTAAATTCCACCATTTTAGCTTTATAAATATATTTTATAAATACATATACACTCAAAAAATTTATAATTACAATTTATTTACATCAATTAATATTTTTGCTTCAAACCAGCAAAACAGGGTCCTGTATAACAATTATTTCCTACATGTAAAACGTAAAGGCAAGTCAATGGAGAGCTGACTCATTGAAATCCTTGTCCCAGTGAGGTGAATATCAAAATATCCTATTCTTTCAGTGGGGCCACGACTTCTGCCTGTAGTCCTATATTCTCATATAATGTGACTTGCTAAACAAATCTACTTTCTGTACGAACTAATTTATTTGCTGCTTGCCATCCCCAGACTGCGTGAACCAACAGTTGCTGCTAACACAAACTCTGCAGAAGCAAGCTATTTCAACAATTGATTAAAACTCACATGTAAATGCTGTAGGTCTGTATCTGTCTCATACACATAATTATATGCATCTTTTTTTCCTTTATGACAAAGATAATTTTATACCTGAGTTATCAACCACATTCATTCCAAACCTAAAAATAATGCAAAAAATCTACAAAATCCCTTTCAGTGGTTCTGAGGAGCCATTCTTACTGTTTGTTCACCACTAAACAAGACAGTTTCAGAAGCAGTTCATTTTCCTATCCAAACTCAAAGAAAGCATTTTTAGATCTTCCAGCACTCTCTTCCTGTTGGTAGCATACACTGTATTTTCAGCAGTGAGTATTTCCATCACACAAAATGACCTCTCTTCCTACAGCTTACTGAGCAACTTCGGCATCAATGAGATGCAATGCGTATCCTGTCACATGAGAAAGCTGCCAGCATCAGGCATGCCTATGATTTCACTGTTTATGGATCTCACATCCGCTGAAACCTCCAAGGCAGGAGAAATAATAACGGGAAAAGCTGCTTCAGAGTCATTTGTGAGGAACAGGCAAGATGCTGGCACATGCATTTTTATATCCAAGAAATGTCGTGGCAAGGATCAAGAATAGCTATTCATAACAGGAATTTTTTTCACCCTTACCTGTAAATCGGTTTTCTGTGTTTCAGCTCTGTCAGTGCAGAATGAAAGGTTTACTCCCCCTTTTTCCATCCATCAGACAGCAGCCATCCAATAACTGAAGTCATCCTGGCATCCTCTGGAACATGCTCTCTCCCTTATTTCCCACTCCCCACCCCCATCTGCATGCTAGCAAAATGGGAAAACAGCAAGAAGAAAACAGAACAAAAAAGCACATCTAAAAACCAGCTTTAATAAGCTACTTAGTAGTCAGTGAGGACATTACACATAAAAGGTAATGAAATAAATTTAAAGACAAGAAAAAAAAGTCTATTAATAAACCTTCATCTCCACTACTGAATAGGAATTCTCCCTTTCAGCTCCTTTTTGTAAGGAAAAAACAAGTAAACAGCTGTAGGAACACAGTTACTGCCTGTATACATTCTTTGAGACTGACTCAGCTATCCAGATCTTCAGTGAAGAGTGCTGCTGTGTATTTAGGAAAGCTTGTGATTATCAAAATAACAGTGGTGCTTTTATACAAACAAGAATCTGAAATCTCAATGCAAATTAGAATAATTCAGAGATAGATGCCAGGAATTTCCTACTAAATAAGCTTTCTTTCCGTTTGAGGCAGTATTTATAAAATAGCTCAAAATGAATAATTAGTAGATACTTTTACTCGAATGCTAGATGTTTAGTACTCTACCTGTATAACTGATGCGTGTGTGTTTATTTTATTGTATTTACAATACAGTAGACAATGGTCAGTATGCTGCAGGAACTTTACACAAAACTTTCTACCTAAATAAGAATTCAAATGCAGAGAATGACTAGGTGAACGATTTTCAATTCATGTGCCTGAAATATACTCCTAGTCTCTTTGCAGCCTTTTAAATCCATTTTGAAAAGAATTTTTTCCAAAATCAGAGAATTTTTATTTTCTACCTCTCTATATAAATCAGGTAGATATCAGGTCATTTGAAGACAACAGCATCACATTTAGTTTATGACAGTTTAATTACATTTAAAATCAAAATCAAACATGAGTCTTCTTAGCTAAGATAACATTTACTGCCATATCAAAGCATTTGTACTCCAGGATTTCCCCTTTAAAGAAAAACATTAAGCAGCAGAAGCTGACAAATACCTTTGTGTTTACAAATTTTAATCTTCAGCTATAGCTTTCCAATAAAATTAACTGTGAATTCCTTTAAATACGAGCATCTGTTCTCTTCAATGAATTATTGATCTTTAACCACAGCAAGACTATACCAATTAGCATACTTGCACTACAAAGTAATAGCTGATTTAGCTTCTGAAAAAATTAGCTGTCAGTCTTATCACAACAAACTGCCAGCAGATCCTGTGCATAACATTCAGATTCTGTCTTTAAAAGTAAAGTAGGTGTCTTTTTAACCAAATCACCTCAGTTTAACAGAAAACCTCTTCTTAGATGCCTAGAAAAATGGAAATCTCTTCCTGCAAGCATTAAAAAACTATTAAGTTTCAAAGCCAAAAAATCAATACAATTTTCTTTAGTGGGAAAAAAGGGAATTTTTTGCTGAGGGACACCTAAAGAGACATTTTGCCCTGATAAGCAATACTGAATAGGGAATACTAAGGAACACCTAAAGAGACATTTTGCCCTGATAAGCAATCAGCTGGAAGACTTCAAGTTTATTTTCTTTTTGATCTGCAGAAAGAAATTTGGAGTTGAGTGCCAACACTTCACCTTTCAACCACCCTGAGTGCTGAGAGAAATGAACAGACATTCTGAACTGTAATGCCACAACTAGACTTAATAAACATTTTTTAAATGTAGATGCGAGGTGCAGCACTGTTCCATCCCCAAACACCATCAGAATAGCTAGTCTGAAAAATGGGCAGTATAAGCAAGTAAATCAGAATACCTTGCAAAATCTACTATGAAAATAGGAGAGGATTACCAACAAAAAGCCCGATAGCTCTACAACAGTCAGAGAATGAAGGAACTGTTAATACAGTCAGATAGTGTTTCTAAAGTAAAACACAAACAGCATTGCTACAAAAACTGATTAGCATTAAGTAGGCTGCTGCCTCCCCCGCACTCCACAAGGGCCGCACACATAAGCCTCCCTGCAGCGGGGTCTGTGCAATCTCCAGAACCTAACCTTGCCGTTTCCTCGGATTCCTGGGTAACATCACAGTCCTTGTGAAACTTGCCCGTTTGCACATCAACAATCGCGTAAAGTCGTTTACATGATAAATGCATTTTAAATATATTAAATTCACTTCTGCAGGGTGCTGAGGACACTCTCCTGTGCAGGTGGGCGCGTTTGGCTGCCTGGGCACAAGGCCGACCTAGAGACAGCACAGCCGCTGGCCCTCAGAGAGGAGGGCAGCAGCACGCCCTGCCCACCCTTTGCCAGGACCCTTCCTCCAGGTTCAGCCTCCTGCCCTGGGCCCCTGCAGGAGCTGTGCCCGCGCTGCTGCAGCCCTGTCTGGCCCGCGGCCTCCCCGGCTGGCTCCCCCGGCAGCCGAGCCCAGGCCCGAGCTGCTCCCTACTGCTGAGCTGCCCTCGGCTTCCGTCTCACCTGCTCCTTCCAAGCCACCTGCTGCACTGGCTGCTCCCCGGCAGAGCACCTGGACCTGACTGGCCCTCTCCAGAGCCAGCACCTGCTACATCTTAGCAACGCTTTCCAGCTCCAAAGTGCCATTATCGGACTAATTAACCACATACACACAGAGATGGAGAAAGGGAAACTGAATCCAGGTTTTTACCCAGTCCCTGCTGTGACTCAAGGAATTACTTTTTGTACTTGTATTTGTTTGACTATTTCTCCTTTTTTTAACTTACCTATACTTGATACTCCATACAACACACATTTATCTTTTTCCTCCAGAGCTATTACATTGGAAAAAAGGAAAGCTTCACCAGAAAGCAGATTCCTGCAAAAACTTCCTTCGCTTTTCCTTTCCCTGATTATGCCTGTGGCTACCAAAATACTTACTTTGGTCTTCTCTGATTCTACAAAGAATGAAGTTTCTTTTGGTAATCCTTGTATGAAATAGTTTGACAGGATCGCCTCCTTCCTAAATAAACCTTCAGCCTGGGGTACTGGATAGCACCGTCTTAGGTTTTCCTGAAATGCAAATCTTTCCAAGTAGGTAAGAAGGCTGAGGGCAAAATGGTCTTGCAGATGTACAAATCTCAAAGAACTCTGATTACTGGTAACTAACATCTCTTGATCTCCACCTGATACACTGCACTGGCACTCACAGCCCCCGGATCCCAGCAGTTATCCTCAGGTTATGTAACTTTATGACAGCTTATCACACAGTCCTTCACTAAAACCAATTACTGTAGGTCTCTCCTGCCAAGTGTAAGATCAGCTCTAACATCCTTCATGAAGGCACAGGTGGAGCTTGATGTTTAGAGAAGGCTCCAGGCAGACTTTTGAGACAGTCACAACTCTGTTCACCAGGCTACTCACTGCAGGCTCAGGCATTTGCCTAAGACAAGCAATGGCAACTGACCAGCTCAGGAGCAGAAGAGCCATCACCTGACCTGTTGTAAGAGATCAGGTTTCCCACAGCAAAATCACTCTTCTGAGATTATTCCTTGGATGTCAAAACAAATTTCTCACACAGGTCTAGAAATAAGACCCTTAATCACGGTTCTGTTAGCAGGATCCCAGGAAGGCATGTTCTGTTCCACAAGTTAGATCTACCAGACCTCCTGAATGCAGACAGGTATTGAAACATTGCTTGTTTCTCAGCATCCTACATGTCTGTGCAAGGATACTGGAAGCAGGAGGAATCTGACTTGTAAGGTAGCAACAAGACTATGTGAATTTCACAGTCAATGCCAATTCCATGTGGCAGCTCAGGATATCTAGTGTTATTACAAATCTACCACCATGGTCCCAAGCAGAATAAACACCAATAGAGGGGAAAAAAAAGATAAAGTGATGAATGAACTATGTATGACTCACTGGTGTATATTCAGCTACCTAGAAAAATCCTGCATGGTCAAAAAAACTGGAACCCACTGATGTTTGATTATGAAACCCAGGCCAAGGTTCCCTTAATTTGAAGCTGCTAGCATTGCCAGGAAACTACATATGATTTATGACTGAAAACAAATGAAAAATGGATGTTTATTTCTCACAAATGGTAGACAAATGCCATCACCCAGTCTTAAGAAATGCCTGTAGAATTCTAGTATTCTGAGGTTTAAGCAGTTTGAAGCTATCAAACAGGATATGTGTGATACAGTTTCTATATGAGTCTTTGAAAACAAAAAAACTGCTCCACAGTCAAATAGCAAAGTAAAAATGCAGAATCTTTATAACAAGCTATATTGGCTTCAATGCCCTACTGACTGCATTCAATGAAGCCTGAAGGGATGACAGTTCAGGTTGGAAGAGGTGGTGGATAATTATGCGCGATATACAATGAAAACATATCACCCTATATTTTGAAAATCAACTGCTTCAGGAAAGAATAGGATTACTTAATGACAGCATTCATTCATTTTTACTCTTAAACAGAACCTAGAAGACTCTACTGTATCTGAAGGAGCTGCACAGTGTTTGCTCCAGTTCAGAACACCAACAAACCAACCCCTTTTTCATAAGGCACATCATACTGGTCAGTGGATCTGGCACTTGAATACATTCCTCCTGTTACAGTAGGAGGAATGAACTATCAAGGAGCTGTAAAAACTACACTGAGATGCTCGGCTTGCAGCTGGAGATGCAGATTGAGCTCTGGGTGGGAGGCCACAGAGAAACAAGAGGCTGTGAACTGCCAACTCTGGGATGACAAAGGGCACAAAGATTGGTGATGCTGGCCAGGTGAATGGACCCTGAGAGACACAGCAGGTGACAGCAGAAAAGTGGATGGACACGGAGAGGACAGCAGGAGCTGAAGACTCAGAAGAAGCGAGACTGTTCCACACCGGGACTATGAAGGCACAGAGCCTTTGCTGGGGGACCCTGCTCAGAAGCACCAGCTCAAGCTGTTTCTGTGTTCCTGTGCCAGGAATAAATGGCTTTATGGACAAGTGAGGCTCTGAGGCTCTGCTGTGGGCAACCCGGCGTGGAGCCAGCGAGGAAGCTCGGTGTGGCCATGTGAGGGGGCCGTGCTGGGCGTCCAGCGGGGGCCGCCGGGTCACTGGGGCCACCTGCTGTGAAGGGGCTCTGGTCCCAGCTGTGCAAACGTGGCCTTGGGAGGGCGACTGCCAGAGCTTCGGGAATGCACGTACTGGGACATTCCATTAACGGGGCCAGTGGGGAAGGACTACACTGCCTATCGTGCTGCTAAAGGCCGAAAACGCCTGCCGTAGTTTCAAGCCAAACAGTACTGCAGCATCCATTATAAATAAGTTTTTCTTTACTCCCTGATAAACAAAACCAAGGAAAACCAACCCAAATGTTCCTTTCTCCTTAAAATATATGTAGAGAGCTTGTATGAATTCAAGTAAAATTAAAACCAACCAAACAAAACAACAACAACAAAAAAAAAACCTACACCACAGAAACCTCCATGAAAATAGTGCCAGGTGAGAACAAATCTCAGGCAAAACTGAAAAACATATTCAAGGCAGACTAATTTTAACCTCTTAGAAATGCAAGTTACATAAATTTCAAGTTTCTCAGACTCCCACCCACTTACCAACATTCAGTTTATATTCCTTCAATCAGCTCACCAGTATAGTCATCTGCCTTCAGTCAAAGCAAAAGTCATATAACAAATGACACAAAAAGAGAAAAAAGTAAGCAAAGAGCTTTTGCACAAGAGTATACATGGATTTCCATTAGCTCATCAGCGACTTTCTTATAAAGCAGCTTTCTACCATGGAAATTATTTCCAATTTTGCTTATTTGCATCCAACTAAGTCAGGTAAGCACTTCCCAAAATCTGGAATTGACTTCTCATAACTAAATAACAATACAAAAGCCTAAAACATCAGACTTGAAAAACAAGCTTCTCTTGAACCATAATCTACTCTTCATGACTGAAAGACAAAATTAAACAAACCTGAAAAAGTTTATCTACCCAGTTTTTATTAGCGGTTAATAAAAATTCTTGGCTTTCAGCCTTATCTGCCCCAGTGATGGTGGCACAGCACAGTAAGGGAAAAGAGCAGGGACCACCCCTTTTGAAAGGAACACACAGAAGGACAGCTAGGTCAGGGAGGAACACCACTTTTCACTGCTATGACACAGGCACCTCATGAGATTTTACTTAGTCAACACAAAAGAAAGATTGATAAGGGTTCTTTTTCTGCTTATTTTGCAGACAAGAGTTTCTTCTTTCATTTATATTCCTCCTCCTCTACTAATGCACTGACTTGATAAAGCCTTTAATGTTAATAAAACATAAAGAAACATAAATGCATGAAGCCAAACATTGTGAGCTTAAGCAGCTATACCACAATTAGTTACAAACATCTCATTCAAACAGAAGAGGTGGAAAAACATTAAGAAAAGGAATAATATCTAAATACATTTCCTCCAAACTTATTTTAATGCTTACCCCAACTGTGGGCATCTCTCATTTTCAAGAGTAAAATTAAAAATCAATTAGATTTAGATAAATTTTCCCCAGAGTATTATCTTCCTGGTTTCAACCACATGCACAGCATCCTAATCCTCCTAATTTTTTCTTCCTGGCAAGTTCCTGCTCTCTCTACCCTGCCCAGCTTCATTCATAGAGCCTACAGCTACCCTATCTTCAGCCTCACCTATTGGTCATATTCATATTCATTCATATTGGTCACTAAAAGTAGCCCTTAGCCTTTTACTTTTATTGGGGACTGTGGGGCTGCCCACAGTCAGTTCACACAGATTAGCAGAGAGGTCACAAGACTACACTGATATCGAAAAGTCATCCTTCTCCTGTATTAGATTTTGGATTTTCTGCCATAAGCTACATGTATCCATGTGGCAACCAGTGATCAAAAGAGATAACTAATGGTGAATCAGCTCCTCAAGTACATTATAGAGTCAAAATATTTTTTTCATAATTTTTTACACTAGAAATTGTTAACAGTTTTACATTTCTACCAATACAAGTACTACATTTTTAAATACACTTGCGCAAAACTTAATTCCAGAAGTCACTGAAGGAGCTCCTCCTTCACCCCGTGCATACTTTAAAGAAAGGCCATACACTGTTGCTATTGATAGTACTCACTGACTTTCAGCAGCAGCTCACCAAAACAGGCAAGGAAAGAGCATCCAAGGAAATCAGGTCCAGTTCATAAGGACACGTGACTAACCAGTACTACCAGCCTTTCAATAGAACCACTTCCTTGGGGCCATTCTCATGCCTGTTCCACGCATGGTTTTGTCCTAGTGTGTAGGACACTTTTAATATACTTTAATAACATAATTGGCTCCTTAAAGAAAAATCACCATTGTACTTGAAACAAACATAAGAAGTTATGCATCACATAAAGACTAAAGATCTTTAATCACAAAAGATGATGAGTAGGGCATTAAGTTAATAGTAAGCAAATTTAAAGCTTGTAAGTAGCAGAGCTGTTAAAAAAAAGAGGGAAAAATAGTATGAAAGATCAGTTGCTTTTTCAGAAATTCAGAGGGTGCCTAATTTGTCTCCTTGTAAAATGAAAGGTCATTATTTACCTTTTTGCTCCATCATAGCTCAGGTGAATTCAAAATGTACATAATTTTGCTGATAAATTAAATGTCCTCATTCCCCAAATGACAGGAACTTCAGCTGCCCCAAAGAAAGCAGTGTTCTGCAAAAATTGACCTGTGTCTTCACATACGGATCTGCAAAAGCATTCTGTAAAAGAACACTCACTTGGCAGGGAAGAAGAGTCCAGTCCCTACTTCCAAATCAATCTCGTGAACAAGAAAGCCCAGCTGTCCGTGCATACAAGTGACTGGCCCAACATTAAAGGAGCACTATCAAATAATAGGAGCTAATAGAGCTCCTAGCACTATGCTAGGAGCACTATCCTCCCAAAATTATTATTTTATAGCTTGTTCATTACGTTATATCTCTGAAAGATGCCAGTGTCAATTTCAACACTTCCAGCCCAAGAAAAAACAGTATCTAAGTCTCTCATTTTCTTAGGAACTGCTCTCAACTACAATAAACAAGTATATGTCTATCACTGGTAGGAGAGAAAATCCTATTACATTAAGAGTTCACCCATAGAAAAGAAATCAGTTCTTTGGATTTCTAGTGCACAGAGCTGACTGTACTCTAAATCTCATAAATTCAGATATCCTACAGTGCTAGTATGCCCATTTCAGCAAGGTGGAAGCCCCAGTGAAATGCAGGATGACTGAATTTCTCTTTACATGTTTTGCAGACACAAGTTCTACTGGCTATGCTAAAAACACAGTAAGCATTACTTTAAAAGTTGCAGCAACAGAGAGACATCAAATGGATTTCCTGACTTGCAAATGCCTTTTAAATCACCTTCAGTGCAGCAGCAGGCCTGCAAGAAAATGCTTATCAGAATCACAAACTTTGAAGAAGCCATACCAACAGAACGTCAGGGCTGGCAGTGAAAAGCAGGGTAGTCAAAAGCAACAACCAGGAACTAATTTAAACAGCTTTTTCAAGACATGTCAAACAAGGAAAGACAAAAAAAAATTGTCACTGGGCAGAAAGAGCTCTTTTCAGACAGATCAGCTTCTGAAGAGAGGTTCTGGAAGAATCCCAAAGTTGTCATTAAAACCAAAAAGCCTCACTTCTTACACAAACTGTTAAGCCTTAGGCTAGGAAGGATTTTCAAAGCAGTGACAGAGTCTGCTTTATTTTGCATCATTGTGAATAGATAATAATTTTTGGTGAAGTTAATGAGCAATAGAAGCTGGAGAACAGGCTTTCCTTCAGTGTTCAGACACACAAAATCAGAAAGTCATATGCAATGAGAAATCATTCAAGCTCTCCTTTATTTAGAACAAGTGTTTATATTCAGTGTGTCTGTAAGGGAGAGGTGCAGACAATGGTCTCCAGAGTCTTCCTACTGTATCCCTTACAGATCATCTTATACAAACTCAATCAAAAATCGTCTGAAAAATCTGTCCAGTCAGGTAGCTGTGTCCCATGATGAGAGATGCAGTGCTTAAATGTAACTGGAGGGACTCTGGGGCAGAAATCTGCCTTGCCTTTGATGATCATTTGGTGCCTGTCTCACAGGTAGGTGGATGATGAAACAAAGATGGCACCAAAGATGGTACCTTTATACAGCCACATCAAATAGGGAAAATACTTAAGGCTGCCCATCAGACAATCCCTTCAGTATCTCTGCTACATACTGAATATGTAGAAATACAGTGTACAGCACAAGTCAGAAACTTGTCTTTGTAATCAAGCTAACTTCTCTTATCTATTAGCACAACCATTGGCACTTCCCCGAGGGTAACCTGGAACAGTTCTAAAAAAGGCCTCACTTGTAAATAGATTAAGTATAAAAGGGTAAACGGTATCATCCACTCAATGTTATGGATTAAAATATAAGAGGAAAAGTTCAATATGAACTGGAAGATACAAGAAAGCCATTTCAAATATTTTCATATAGTACATGTATGACTCCTGCTATTTTAACCTACTAATGTACAGTTCCCACCAAACACTTTCACAAGCAACACAAAAAATATCCATTTTGGAACAATTTAAACTTCTAGATGAATGCTGATCACTCTATACAGATCGGAAAGATGAGTTCCCTAATCATTTATTAATAAAACTAAACTGAATATGAATTCAAAGCTGTTTTAAAAATGGATTTTTTGATCAAGTTTTTTTAGTCCATCTTTTTAAAAAATCTAATAGTGAGATGCAAGCAATTCAAGATATGCTAATAAATATTATATTTCATTCTAGGGATACAATATGATAAGAGAACAGAAAACCAGGCAATTTTAGCTATATTCATGGGGCTTTCCTCCTCTCTGATTGACATTTACAGACTTTATCTTTAATATCTCTTAAGGAAAACAATAGTTTTGATAATAATTAAGCGAATATATTCATTTTAAAGATAATGTATCACTATAAAAAGTACAATTTTTCCACATCTTAATAAGAATTTTAGTTACACCCAGGATCAGCAGCAGTATGAGTAGTGTTTCATCAGTAACATATCAGATGCTGACGAGAAAGCCTGAGAGTGATCAGTTCAGGAGCTATTCTAAGTCTTTAAATTATCTTAGTTAAGCACAAAACATGGTAGTGACTTTACTTTAATATCAGCATTTTTATCAGAATGTTCCTTAAAAAAAGGACTGAAATAATTACTTTTATTCATTAGTTACTCTTAAATGTAACCCACAATGCATTCTGGAAACAAAAGTGGGACTTTTCTTTAAAATCCCCCTTCATAAGGGAGGTTCCCAATCAAAGACCCGAGCCAGAGCGTCAGCTCGGTGCAATCACGCACTGACACCTAGTGAATGCTCGCAGGTAACAAATCCCTTCGCTTATCCCCTCCCGGCCGCGGCACGACCGGCGCTACCAACACAATCATGCTGGCAAGACGCTTCAAATACAATGCTTCCCTAACTCCAACTAAGGGGACATCAGGATGAGCGGAATTCCTTGTACACGAGCATGAGAAGACGCATAAAGTGTCTGACCAGCTCAAAAACGTGTATGTCCCTGTAAACGAGTCCCTACTTTGCTTTATTTTTCATGCATAATGGCAGCCTAGTGACTAGTGCTCAATGTGGCAGTGAGAACAAGCAGACAGGCAAGTTCTTCGAGACGAGATGGATTTTGCAAACCCCCAGCTCCACTCAGGGAGTCAGCTGGCTCCATACACAGCACAATTGTTTTCTTTCCATTATGCAGCAGATGGTGCTGGAGATGATCTGAAAAGCCCTTAAACGTGAATGGCACATGCAGAGAAACAGTGGAGACTGCGACCAGAGGATTTATAGCTGAGAACAATCTGGGGTCAGTGATTATGTCATCACATTGTCACTCCTAATGTGTCTCAACAGAGATGCAGAAGCTAGCTGTTCGACCCATTCATCGGGCCTCATGCACAATCACCAGCCTCAAATCCTCACCAGAAACAACAGAGTTCCTGACATTGTTACTCAACTCCTCCTACCCTCTAATTGCACTTAAGGGATCCGTTTTCCCAAACGTTTTGCACTCCTTCAGCCTAAAACCGAAGGTAGCAACTATCTGCTCTCTTGAATTCTCAGGGAGCTCTGGACAAATTATTCAGTGGAAACTGCACTGCCTAGTATTACAAGCAAAGCCAGAAAGGCAAATGCCAAAATAAGCCTTCAAGCTCTTACAAGTGAGTTGAGGTTGTGTTGGAAGGCAGGGGAGGAGGGGCAATGCAATACACTGACAGATGCTATCCATCACCATAAATCTTTTCAGACCCATGTTCAAAATTCCAGTTTTCACAGCTTGAGTTTCTTGGATTTCCAAACAGAAAGTTCCAGAATCACATATAGCATTATGAATTATACACCTCTGCAGCCTGTAAGCATTTTTCCACTATTAGCTCTGAATTGCCTTTGGTGGAAGCTAATTGGAAGAAAAAGCTAAAATTAGTCATTCCAGAACTTCTAGCTTCACTTGAAAAAAACCCCAAAAAAACAAACAAAAAAATGTATCCAGGGTATTCATGCTTGGCTCTGGGTGCTAGCTCAATTTCTCTCTCATGTTCATGCAAGTTATTTTGTTACAGCTATAAGGTGCACAGGTGATAGCAGTAGTGAAAAATCTTTAACAAATGGATATTAGGGTGAAGTTATTACTAAATACTAGGTTGCTCTTTCCTGTATGATCCTCCTCCAGCAGAACTGCTTGTCTTTGGATGAGTAGCTCCAGTTGTAGAGGTCAAAGTGGTGGCTTTTTCCTTTTCATGATTCCATAATAATCCCACATCTGTGTGTGGTGACAGTGGCAGGGGGAAACAAAGGACTCCCAGCCCAAACCATGAAGACCAGCAGGCCATTGGGAACTGCCTTTACTTTCCAAATTTGTTTTTCATACATCTCTAAGTTACCTATCACACATCATGAGGATAAATTTCTTAGATGTACTATCCAGAGGCTTTTACAACATTAAATTATCTACCTGTGCTGTTTGTGTCAGCAACTGTATAATTCCCATTTGCTTTTTTACCAATTACAGAACAAAACAACCAAAACTAAACTGTGGGGTTATGGTGGGAACTTGACACATGTGAATAACCGGCTTCTTATTTTGGAATGAGTGCTCAGAAGGAAAAACAACAACACAGAAAACCTATCTAGCTTAGAAAAAATGACACAAGCAGAGTTACTCTATCAAGACATATCCTATAGCTACTTGGTTCAGGGTACATCCCAAACATCCCAGACCACTTGTGCTCATGTGAGATGGTGAGGGACAGACACTGCAAAACACACAGAATTATTGCCACTGTTAATAAACTTTTGTTTGTGAATCAGGTGCAGTATTTTGAGATCTTTCACTTAAAAGATCTAGTGTAAGTCAGTAAAATAAGTAAATATTTTATGAATGCATCTTGGAAACAAGTTCAAGCCAAAGTAAACATTGGCAGAAGCATGGCAAATCCTGAGCAACTAAACTCTACTTACTTTTTGTAAGCATATACAGTGTTCACAAATACATAAACATACAAATCTCTAGGTATATACAGTGTTCTCCTGCTTGTTGAGACTGTATCTGGAAGAAAACATTTTTTTCCATGCTATCATGACACTAAGGCTTGACAATTTTTTCAGAATTTCTTATACTATGTTAAAAATTAGAACAGGTAACTGTATTCTTGTCAAATAGGAATTCACATTTAGGTGTAAACATATGGGCAAAACACAGATGATAAAGGGGAGGAACCTGAGGGGGAAGAGCAGAGTGCCTGATCAGCTTTCAAGGATCAAAATTTCTTCCATAATAAAGAATATTTATACCCCCTCAAACCAGTATCCTGCTTTGCAGTTCAAAAATCCTTGTTGCCATGGGAACTGCAAAAGAAGCCAGTTGTGACATAGCAAGGCTATAATAGAAACAAGTCTGCTGTGAAACGACCAACAGTCCACGGTTCTGTATAAAACATGCTTGAGTATTTTCAACCTTAAAACAAAATGCTGCCTCAGGTCTTACTTCCAAATCCTCCTTCCAAAAATATCTTGCAAATTTTCACTAAAACCTGATCATATATATGGACATTGTTTATACAAAATTAAATTTGTATTTCGTATCTACTATATCCAGTGCAAAAATACCTACTTCCATGTGTGTTTTTTCCAGATATATTTGGTACAAAGTGTACATTAGTGATTTACATTACTGTACTTTGTGTAGAGGGACTGAGCAAACAGATCTCAAAAAAAACAGAAGAGACAAAAGACTAAAGCACACACATATAAAAAAAAATACTGCATAAGAAACTATATAAAGGAAGGCTTATAATGCAATTATATAAAACAATATTTCAAGGGTATACATGCAATTTGCCCTTTGTATCTCTTCTCACCAGGTAACAAAACCAGTGCTTGATTACTAAAATAGAACATCAGGCCTTTTGAGAAGACTGTTGGCACTTCAAAGCAAAGTGAAAAAGCAGTGTCAAACCCAGAGTCATGCAGTTCCCACTTGAACACAAACAGTTTGCAGAAGTGTGAATAAAAAAACCCAACAGGCTGATCAAAGGATCCATGTAATAGCATGGAATTCGTACTTTCAAAAATAACCCTTTCAGCACCCCATTATAATCTTATTGAGACACGAGATTTATTTTCCTGTCAAATATGCGTATGACACAAAATGTCTTGAGAACATCACGTGATAAGTACTGCACTGAAATGATGTGACCTTTATGTCACATATGCTGCTTTGTGACACAACAATGAAGTTGGGGAGAACTCTGAAGAAAACAATTTTGCAAAACAGTTACCTGCAAAAACTGCTTTTATATGTCAAAGCAGTCTCATATAATGTTCAAAGGTATTTTAAACATGTAATTACTTAAGTATCAGACTGACTAATTTTAAAAGAATCCTAGGTACAAGTCTTATCTGCAGACTGGCTCATGGTTCCAGATTGCTTTGCAGAACCATTAATTAGGAAATACATTCTTTTTTTATCTGTTCTAACAACACTTGCTTATCAGACAGCACATTATACAGAATGCATTATCACTGAAACCAATTAGTTTGGATTACCTTCATTTCATCCCCCTCCCTGGAGGGCAGATAGCTGCTCTTATCTCCATTTTGGCCATGCCCACTCTCCTTTTTGACCTAGCCTGCACACTCTGGCGTAGAACTGTGCAGTAGTGTACAATACAGGTCCTGCAAAATGCTTGGACTAATCATCAAGTAGCTGAGGATATTGAGAGTAATGGAAGGCATTCCCAACAGAGAGGGTAGCTGCCTGGGATATGCAACAGGCTTTTCTTTTTTACCTGTCAAACCAATAGAGCAAATAGGACAAAAGAGAGGGAGAGCAGTGATACCTGCATCTTGATTAAGGTCTGCAAAAGTATTTAAACTGTCTCAAGAAGTCAAGCAATTTACAACAACATGAACCAGTTCAGTGAGAAAACTTTTAAAAGTTAAAATTTTACCTTCAGAATAGTGTGGCATTATTCGTTTAACAAGTTTTTAGAATTAGCAAAAATATAAGCTTCCTTAAATGGGTTGTGGGGTAAGGAAGTAACTAATACAGTACAATGATGCATACTAGAAACAGCAAAAAACAAAGGAAAACATTACATCTTCTAGATCATTTTACATGCACTTATCAGTCCTTCAGTTAAAACTGCATCTATTTGATGAATCCTTTTTCCAGTAACACAAATGCTTTATTTTTCTCAGATTCACACACACATTAGGAAGGTGTCTTCACTGCCAGAGACATCTGTGAGAGACTGAAAAGACTGATGTCTAGAGACACTCTGGAGTGCACAGTGAGGGGGCAGGGGCAGGTGAGGCCTCGGTGAGGCAGCGCCCTGCTCCACACCCCCTACAGCCCAGGGGCTGCATCCCAACCCTGCTGTGGCTGCCAATTCCTGGCACAGGGGAGGCAGTGCTCCACACCCACCTCTGGAGCCCCTAACCTAGCTCCTAAGTGGCCAAATGACCAGAAGTCCCACCTGAGGGAAGGGCCCAAGAAAGCCAAGAGGAATTTAAGGCCAAACACAAAGCAATCGGATGCCTTGACCCTACTTCCTCCTGGAATTTTTATCTGAATACCACTGGAATCCAGAAGTTGGTACTGATGTATGTCCTTTTCTGCATCTTTTCTGTCCTTCTTCTTCTAATTCCCTCTTCTTGGAATTTTTTAGAATTTAAAACTGAACTGGCTTAGAGAGTGCTAAATTGAATTGGCCAAGTTAATGCTTTGAGAAGTGTTTTATGTTGATTGAATGCTGCATTAAACCCTTTTCAAAGTTTCTTTGATTTTCTCAAGTTGCCAATAAAGTTCTTTTTGTTGTTTTGATCTCTTGAGAATACCTGGTCAGTATTTCTCCTGTGGGTCTAACTTAGAGTACATGAACAACTGTAAGCCCTTTTCAATGGCTCATCGAGTGAGTTGCTCGGGGCCTTTACATTCAAACCTTCTTATTCTCTGGCTCATCGTTTCTCTAAATTAGTGTGCTGGGTTTGGCTGGGAGAGAGTTAAATTTCTTCATAGCAGCTGGTATGGTGCTGTGTTTTGGATTTGTGCTGGACACAGTGTTCGTAATTCTGGACTATTTTCATTTTTGCTGAGCAGTGCTCACACCAGTCAAGGTAAGGGGAATGAGGGTGCACAAGGAGCTGGGAGGGGACACAGCCAGGACAGCTGCCCCCACTGACCACAGGGATATCCCACACCATGTGGTGTCATGCTCAGCATAGAAACCCGGGGGAAGAAGGAGAAAGGAGGATGTCTAGAGTGACAGCATTTGTCTTCCCTAGCCAAGGTTACATGTGGTGGAGCCCTGGCTGTCCTGGAGACGGCTGAACACCGGCCTGCCCATGGGAACTGGTGGATGAATCCTTGCTCAGCTTTGCTTGTGTGCACAGCTTTTCCTCTACCTACTCAACTGCCTTCACCTCAGCCCACAAGTTTTCTCACTTTTACCCTTCTGATTGTCTCCCCCATCCCGCTGCGGGAGTGAGCGAAAAGCTGTGCAGCATGTAGCTGCCAGCTAGGGTTAAACCAAAACCATCAGTCACCACCTGTAGAAGATTCCCCTACAGAAAGCAAACCAAACCACAGCTCAGCCCCATTCACCCCCCTTCACTTTCAACAAATAGACTGATGTAGTACATCCGTGCAGTAACATCTGTCTGTGGTTAAAGCAAGCTGTGCTACCAGTGTGACAAGCGCCAAACAAGGCTGTCTGCTGATCTGTAGCATCTCTACGAGGCCATTTGTTTCCAAAATACAACAATTTACAATAGCGAATGTGTGCTGTAACACACATTACAACCTCCTGCAGTTGCTTATTGCTTATGCCCTCCACAGCCGTTGCGATGCAGTCACAGAGGCAGGAAATAATTCTAAATTGTCATTAGAACAACTTCACAGAAACAAAAATCTAAACACTAAGACACAAGAACTATCACAAAAATAAATTCATAGCAAAGTAACAGTGCATGCTGCAAACACTTTTCAGACTATTACACAAGTAAGGGTCCCCACAAAATGAAGAAACCAGCCTACATTCAAGTGCTTTATATTCCATACATACTACCTAACTCAAAATACAGGTTTCCCAAGGTTCAACCAAACTTCTACCACATATTGCAGAAAGTTCTATTTATTTCATAGTAAAAGCTAAATAGACTTAAAAAGCTTTATGATGTGTAAGAACACTTTAAAATAAAGCGTGCTTAGTCACAAACTACTCACATTTTCTCATTTGCTGGACTTAACTGCATTCTCTAAAACAAATTATGACGAGATTTTCAGTGACTAGTGAGGGATGTTGCTGAGCTAACCTGAACTCCTGTTCAAACAATAAACACAAAAATAACATACTGAAACAATAGGCACAAACAAGAACAGGCATACAAAAAGGGCAGACCTCTCCTTATAGTCAATTTTTAAAACCTGTATTTTAGAGATTACTTTAGCCTGCTTTCCTCTGACAGGACTAAAAAGCATGTAAGTTCTGGAACCATCCTGGGATATGTCACTCCAGCACCTTTCCCCTTGGGTCTTACTTTACATTGCCACTTCTCAGGGTAAATATACTGAAATTTACAAATCCCTTGGAGCTTTGTTTTTTCCACATACACTACGCAAAAATCCATTCTCCAATTTACACACTGATAAAGTGAGGGTGACTAATGTGGATGTGAAATCTTTTGTGGCAGACTTTTGTTAGTAATCTTTCCCCAGTAAAACATATCCTCATTCAGAACAGTGCAATACAGGGTGGGTATAATTACCCACTAAGTGTGAAAGAACATGGGAAACTGAGCATGTTTTGCAGCCTGAAACAATCTGTTCATTATTTAGCTCTACTAGCCTGGGTCAGCACTGCCTCTCACAACTGTCCGTCTTCCTGTCTACTTAGACCAGAAGATGTTTTAGACAAAGAATGAACTGGAGGTATCTCGCTGCTCCAGAGTTTGCTGCGCGGAGCGGACATAGAACATAGTTTCTCACACAGGACTAGCACAGTCTTGCAGCAACACAGGATCTATCCAGAACCACAGAGCACACAGAAATCGCCGGAGACGTTTCCCGTGTCCCGTGTCCTGCGCTATGCCGGGGACAGCCGGGGCTAGCGGAGCTCTGTCCGGCCCTCCGCGCAGCGAGGCGGCCAGGCCCGGCCGCTGCCCGCCGGCACCCCCGGCCCAGCGAGGCCCGCCCGGGCAGACCCGAAGCACCGAGGGGCTCCGAGCCGCAGCTGGGAATGAAAGCGCTGGGCCAGCGGCAGCACCGAGGGACGGCCAA
>WAAG01077220.1:694-23358 GCA_013390105.1 Tichodroma muraria
TTGCAATCAAAGGTGCTTTTTTTTTTCCCCACTATGTTTTATTGCACATAGGAGAATATTTTGAAATTGCTATGAGATTTTTTCCTGGTTTTACACTTCAGTTCTGTTACAGAATCCATTTTTATTTAAACCAAACCCAACTAAACCCACAAGTCTGGGGAGAGTATTATGGTTTAGAATATTAACATAATAATTAGCTATAATTCTGTAAGAGTTTCTAAGAAGTGCTTCGAAATGCCATTAGCTTATAACATGATAGGAATTTTTAGTTTAGTTTTAGGAACAAAAAGAATGTTAAGCTGCTGTTAATTGTATAAGCAGTCAGTTCTCACTACTGCCATCTTTCCGTTTTCTTCCATCTGTTTTTATTATTTACTCACTGTAGTCTGTCATATGTTACTGACTGAGTTTTCTAACAACATGCTTATAAACAGTGCTTATTGCAATGAGGGTTACATGGTACTGTAAAAAAAGCAGAGCAAATAAAAAGTGCGTCTTACTGTGGAAATTCTGACCTGAGTCCTGTAAAATGAAAGCTGCTGTTTTACAGACAATATACATATAAAATATATACCATACATCATAGTGTGAGGAAAAAGTTGCTGCAGTACTGGTAGATAATTTTGACATTCTGCTCATAATCATTACCTTATATAGAAGTTGAATTGTTAAGATTTTTTTATATAAAAGTTTTTAATAATCCTACCATTTTTTATTGCAGAAAGCCTTTCCTTGAGAGAAGTGGCAGAACACTTGAATAAAGAGACTTTAAAAAAGCTGAAAAGTGAATACGGAGGCCTGCAGACACTACTAAAGAACAATCATCAAGTATTTGAAGGTAAAGGAGTTCTGAGGGTTTTTTTCTTTAATCGTTTATTTTATCTCCTCTATATGCAGTTAAATTTAACTGAAAAATTACTATTGTGGTGTTTTTTTAACTATTTTTTGTATCTTTGTGGAAAGCTGAATATTCTTTATGTGCCCATTGCTCCAAGATATTGTTAGTAAAGCTTTTATGAATGAGAAGGCATCTATCAACAAAATGTTCTACACTTGACTGTATCTGAAAATACAAACCTTTAGTTTAAGTGGCTAACTTGATGCTATTTGACCTTTTATTTTTGTTTCTTCTTATGAAGTACTGATGGTTTTGAGTCTAACCATACCAAGCCCCAAAGTGTAAATGCTGACATGAAACAAAATTAGCCTCCTTAAGAACCTGTAATTGTGAGGCTTGGTGTGTTTATGTAGCTCATGGTAGATTGTGGTAACATGACAGAAAGAACTAAGTAGCAGGTCTCCATGGCTGGCTTGGTTTGTTGACAGCAGTTTTTTGGGTTTGTTTTTTTTCCCTGTTGTAATGTGTGGTGACAGTGTGCTTTGTATAATTGGTTTGGAGCTTTTTTTGTCAGTGTGAAGTTTTGCAAAACTAAAATGTACCTTTGCAGTAATATGAGATTTTCAAAGTTTTATCAGTATTAAAGCTGCTTCAAATTTCAAAGTGTGTTGTGTGCTAACAGTTCTGTGTCTCCTATAAAATACTGATCAACTTATCCATGGCAAGTAATCCTGAGCAGGCAGCCTGTTTGTTGCCAGTGGTGGACTTAAGCAAGTTTAGCACCCACTAAAGATTTCTGTACACTTGGCTTTTAAATTCTTCCTGAATTACCATGCATTAAAAAGAGTTGGTCACATGGAGTTTATTACGTGTCTGAGTTGGGTTCCCTGTCATTAGGAATAGGTGAAATAGGTTTTTCAGTGTTACATTGTAAATGGAATGAGCATTTTAAATTGGTTTGGAGGCTGTGTGCACATTACCTGTGAAGAAAGGCCTGACTTAATCCTAGTCTACCTCAGTAATTTATGGCATCTATCCATGTGCCTGGGGAGAGACCACGTGATTCCTCCCTTAGTAGCATGTCACCATAACAAGAAACTTCTGGCGGTCTCCAAGGACATTGCTCCTGCCCGGGAGGACAAAGAACATGACTACAGCTCTTTTGTCATCTTTAATGAATTGTTTTTCTTTTAAAACATGGGAATAGATGAATGCACACACACACCAAACAAAAAGTGGGTCTCAGAATAACTGATTAGTGGCAGTTTCTTTAGATCAGGTGTCTTGTCCAATACAAGACTGGTTTTTCTAGGGGAAAAATTATTCTTGATCATAAATAGCTGCTAATTTTTCTTTGTCTTTTGCAAGGGATTTTAAAGCTCAGCTGAAATTGCTTCTTGATTGGCTTAGTATGAGTTCAGAACTGTCTGTGTATCACAAGGACACTTGGAGACATTAATTCATCCAGTGCAGACTCTGTGATATTCAGCTTTCACTGGACTTGTTACTTTTTGAATAGCAATTATCAGAATGCAGAATGGTGCTGGTTAACTATCCTAAGCTACAAGCGTCTGATACAGAAGGTGTGATTGAAGCAGAATAGAAAATAGAGCATGGCAACTTAAAAGTGGCAGATTCTTCCCTCTTCATTTTCACTGTTGTTTGTCATCTCTTTTTTTCTTCCTCTCTGGCCAACGTCCTTTAATATATTTTGTTTGCTCATTTAAGGAGTTGACAGAGGTTCACAAGCATGTGCATATATAGTTTATGGTCCTAACACAGCAAATGAATTAAAAAAACCCAGAGTGCTGAATCCTTATTAACCAATGATAATTCAGTGTTGGTTCGCATGAGGGATTAGACTTGTCATCTCCTTGGTGCGGTGTGTTTTTGGGTCAGTGAACTGTGAAAGTAGTAGATGTACATGTATAAAATGTAATTGCTGGTAATGATTATTTTAAATGTGGAATCATAAAGTTACAAACATGGGAAGAATTACAGTTCTTGAAGCTGAAACTTCTTTTGTTAGAACCTGCAATCTAAGTTCAGATTATTTTAGTCTAAATGGTCCCAGCTGCTATATTTAAAATGAACTAAGAAACTTCTATAAAGATGATGCAAAGGGGCCTCAAACTATTCAGCACCCCAGGAAAACATTTCTCAGAGAAATCAATCAAGTCTTCTTTGTACTGTGTCTGCATTGTCTTGGTTTATTGTGTACTTCTTTCTGTTTCCGTACAAATGCCTCATCTGGTTTTGCCTGAGTGATCCATTTGTAGAATGTTTTTTATTTGCAGAATGTCACTGCAGTTTTTTTCAGTATAATTGCTATGGCTGTCTATTAACAGCTGCATTTTTGTTTGTTTTTAAATCTTAGTTCTAAATGGAAGAGTTCATATTCGTGACTGGAGAAAAGAGAAACCACGAAGTAAAACTAAACCTGAAGTGAAACGACGCCTTTCAGCTGAAGCATTTAAAACACGTCTCTGTTGGTTTTTCATTCATCATCCTGATGGTTGTTCTTTACCTTCTGAAGCTTGCCCATATGCCCACGGGACTGAGGAGCTAAGGCAGTCTCAGATAATTAAAAAGAAAAAACATATGCAGTAATAAAATGTTTCAACTTTTGTTTAGGCTTATGTACATAACAGAGTCTATGATTGACTTTGGGACTGCCTAGTGTGTGAACATCTGTACAATATGGAACATTTGTACAATATGTGCTTGACTCATTGAAGTTGCAAATAATTGGAGGGGTTTTCCTTATTTCTTTGCATCTTATTTTGCAGTTGGTTTACAAGTTCTCCTGTATTTTTAATTCTTTATTTTTTTATTAACAGGGAATAGGTATAGTAAAGTGCGTATATATTTTTGGATGTGTCGTGGCTTGTCTAGCATACATTTGTATAAGTTCATTTCCTGGGAAACATCTCGTGATCCTTAATCAGATCAAAAGTACGTGATGCAGCATTTTCAATCCCTGAAAATTAGCCTGTTTTGTTCCACATTTTCAAGGAGTGTTAAGGAAACTTCTCTGTCCAGCCATCCAGGTTCCACTCTGGCAGCCACTCTCACAGCACCTGAGCTGGGACTGAAGCCCCTTCACAGCGGGCAGCTCCAGTGAGCCCATGGTTGCCCTGCTTCACTTCCTACACCCCCCACACTCACACAGTCATACAAGGTTCCTTTACTCCCTGGCCCCAGGATTCCCATAGCACAGTCTCACATCTCAATCCTTAAAATAATTTAAACTTGGTGCAACGACAAAATAACAGCTCAAGCCGCAGCTTCTGATGAGGGACCTTGTACAAAGGGACTCCTGGGCTTTACCCTCACAGGCCCAGTACGCAAAGTCTGGGGGTCCTCGGCTCCTCCCTCATCTCTGAGTGTCCGGTGGTGCCACAGGTCCCCAGGCCCTTTCCTATGCAAAGGGTGGCATTTCTCAGCCTCTTGCCTGGGGTTCTCACCACCCAGAGCTCAACCTGCAGCTCACACTGCAGCTGCTCACCTTGCTACCTGCACTGAATGTTTTACTCGACAGGAGCATTTATGGTTTCTTATAGTGGCTCTTGGGAGTCAGAAATGACAGAGATTTCACTTTTTCCTGGCTTGATAGCTTCCTTTCCCTGTTACTATGCAGTAATACTATATAATACCCTTCCTAGTCCTTTCCTTGCTTTTTTTAATGATTCAAAGTAATTGGTTTGCAAGAACAAGATTCTGGGAAATTACTGTGGAAGCCTTCAGATATAGGTGTAGGTTTTTAGGGGTTTGTAGGCCACACTGTCATAGATCCATAGAATGAGTTGCATTGGAAGTAACCTTAAGGATTATCTAGTTCCGACTCCCCTGCCATGGGCGGGGACATCTTTCACTAGATCAGATTCCTCAAAGCCTCATCCAACCTGGCCTTTCCTTTTCTTATTTTCAAAGTAAGGA
The DNA here is from genome assembly GCA_013390105.1 of Tichodroma muraria. Lineage (NCBI taxonomy): Eukaryota > Metazoa > Chordata > Aves > Passeriformes > Sittidae > Tichodroma > Tichodroma muraria. The sequence goes on from WAAG01077220.1 coordinate 5,472, forward strand.
GTAAAAGTAGAAAATGTGTTTAATAATATTGAGATGATGGGGTTTCTGTGTATCAGATAGCAAAGGAACATTTAGCACCTTGAGCAAGGTATGATTTTCTTTGGTAGACTATTATTTTCTTGAAAAGGTTTAACTTTTAAATGTACATCCTAAGAAGAATAATAAAGCTGATGGAGGGTCTAGAGAACATGTCCTGTGAGGAACAACTCAGGGAACTGGGGCTTATTAGCCTGGTGAAAAGGAAGCTCAGAGGGCTCTTCTTACTCTCTACAACCTGAAAGGAGGTTGGATTGTAGCCAGGTGGGCATCAATCTCTTCTCACAAGTAACAAGTGACAGGTTAAAAGAAAATGGCTTTAAGTTGCACCAGGGGAGGTTTAGATTGGATATTAGGAAAAACATCTTCACCAAAAGATCTGTCAAGTGTTGCAACAGGCTGCCTAGAGAAAAGGTGGAATCACTCCACCATGCCTGGAGGTGTTTAAAAGACATGTAAGTGTGGCATTTAGGGACACGGTGGTGAACTTGACAGTATTGGGTAAATAATTGGACTTGATGACCTTAAAGATCTTTCCCAATCTAACCAATTCTATGATTCTATCAACTTACCAGTGAACCTAATTATTACTCAGTGGCAGTCATTGAACTGGTGTCATAGTTCATACCTGTTAAGTACTTGTAAAGTTCAATATGTGCTGTACAAGCTTTGTGACAAGGACTTGTGTTCTGGCCCAGTTTGTACATTGATAATGTGAAAACTCTGCTCTGATCTACTAAGACAAGACTTTGATTACAAAACCTACTGAAGAAACGGGAAGATTAAAATTACAGAAAAAAGTTACTTAAGAAATGTGGAGGTGGGAGCAATGACAGAGAAACTGAATGCAGGTGAGATCTAGAGGTAAGAGTGAATAAGCCATGTAAGAACTCTGTAAGAGCTCAGGGAATCTGAAGAAGAAAGGAAGGAAATAATTGAATACAAAGCAGAGGAAAAATGAAAGGTGACGCTGGAAACACTTTTCAGAACAGTTCCACGCACCCTAACTTTAAGCAGCAGAGTGCAGTCCATTGCATGAAGATGGAACAGGCTCTAAATCTATTGGCCAGATTGGACCAAAGAACTGACTGAAGTATTGCACATTCTCCTTTCTTCCTTTGCATTTTTCTTTGCATTTTTCTCCTGATCTTGAAAGAAGCAACACTTGTTAGATCACAATGACCCTGATAATTGCAGCAGCACCTTGCTCATGGATTATGTACCATGTTTTCCAATATGCTAAATAGTACAGGTACCTGGCCTACCACTGCCTGGAGCTCTTGTGGGCTCTGAGCCTTTCCCATAGCTCTTGTTTGCAATGTTGTGTTGGGTATCACATCCTGAGTTCAGGTTTCATCAGTGCTGTGTTACAGACAGTACAGAATTTGCTCATTTCAGGAATAAAAACTACCTACTAATGGGCGGGCATGTTAGATGTTGTTCAATGAAGATTATTGGACTAAGGGCAAGAACAATAAGTCAGGGAAACTACAACTCCCATGAAACAGGACAGCACAGAAAGGGAACACAGCTGGTAGGGTAGTCACTGTTCTAAGAATCAGGAAAACGTTTTGCTTATTGAAAAGGCAAGAGTTGAGAAAAGAGAGGAAATTGCATGAACCTGAACGTAATCAAAGGATGATGTTGCCTGAGTTAGCCTTTGTTTGGATATGTGCAGCGTAAGAATTCCTCAAGGCACTTATTTGTTATGGTAAACATACTGGTATGTTTGTTGAGGAGGCCCCTGTAAAATTAAGTTCATGCTGTCTCCAGATGGAGATTATTTCCAAATGGTGTGAAGAGGAAAAACAAACCTTCAGTTATTTTTCAGTTGTTGGTGTCTACCCTGATAATTCACCTTTGGGTAGGATGTGTTTACTTGAAAAGGTGATTTCCTGAGTTCGCCTGTGGAGGCTTTTAGGTGGGCTTGTAGCAAGTCAGGATTAAGAAGCTGAAAGAAGGTTGGTTCTGATGGTTATTTTCTCTTTACACTAAAAAAGAGGAATGAAATATGTGTTTGACTCACTGGAGTTTCAAATATACACGTGATAAGACTAATGAATTAGTTTTAAAACTACATTTTTTATTATCTGTGCAATGCTATGATAACTAGAATAGGTGCTGTTGCTGTAGCACACTGCGTCCTCTGTCTAGGCCTTGTTTCTGAACTCACCAGCATTCAGCTCTGTCACAGGTGTGTGAGGGCTGTTCCCCTCCATGTGTGGCGTCCCTGCAGGTGGTGAGCCAGCCAGCATATCTCCTGGAATTACAGAAACTTCCCTGTTGTTTACAGAAGTGGTAAGACTTAGCACATTTTTGCATCCAAATGCCAACCTTATATAATTCCACATTTATATGGGAAAGTAACTGCTGAAGGCATAAAATGGCTCTGTTTTATGTAAATTCTCTATCTTGCTTCCTATGTGATCCACAGCCTTAAAATGGCATTAATGCAGCTTTTGCAATGGATGAAATACTATGTGGAGTAAAAATCATCTCGATAAAAAAGCTCTTGGTCCACAAGGAATTCAAGCATAAGGTCTCAATTGTTCATGTGATGCTGCCATTACACTCCTTAGTATTTTTCAACCCATTGGTTAATTCAGCTTTATTTGAAGCCTATTTTATAGAAGCTAAATACTTGCTGTGTAGATATCTCAGCAAGTCAGAGTATAAAGAGAAGTTAGATGTCAGATTGCAGTCAAAAATTCTGGGATTTAGAGGTTTTGTCTTTCCATCTGTAGATTAGCTACAGTTTAATTTCGGCTGAAGAAATATTCTAAACGAAATAACAAAGAAATATATGTTTGCCTTTGCCCTTAAACAGTGAAAGACTGTATTTATTTGCTCATCCCTAAACTGACAGCAAATTCCAAGACTATATTGTTACTTATGGAATATATATGTATGGCCTCAGAACAGTCGATTTTTTGATGCATCTCAAACCAGAAAATTTTCTCTGTGTGTATTATTTGGATTGTCTGTTTACAATATTACTGTCAGTACTTCAATTATTAGCTCAGATTTAGAGCAATTTCTAGAGGAAGTCTTGCAGCTTGCTGACGGTAAATACAGATTTCAAGTTATGCTTGGTAATAAAATTAGGCTGCTTCTTATGGGGTTTGGGGCTTGTTTGTTCAGATTTAAAGTTTTAAATGCTAGTTTGAATAGACTGTACTTGTTGAACTTCTTGAGGTTTGCACACGCTCAACTCTCAAGCCTGGTAAGGTACATCCCCCTTTACTCTTTGTCTTTGGGGATCTTACCATATTTTTATGAGCTGGAATCTAGCTTTATTTGTATAAAATAGGCAAGAGTGAGCAATCAATAGCCTTCCTTAGGACATAGTAATGTTTGAGAAACAACAGAGATGAAACATAAAAATCTGTAACAATCTTACCAAGTGGCAGCTAAAACAAATAATGAGGCAGGTGTCCACTAAAATGTCTAAACATTTGGCATCAACTGATGTCAGAGAATATGTTTTGTTATTGTTGATTACTTCTGTTTATATCACTGAAAGTGTATTTTCATACAAAAATTGCAGTTAATTGGGAATTCACACAGAATGTAATGCTGACACATTACCACAACGAATAGTTTTCACAATCAAGATTTTCTGCTGTTGTGTTGTGGTGGAACTGTGAGTAGTATCTTACAATTTTTCTCTGGGGCATTGGCACATTCCTCTTGTGGGAGCCTGGTGCAGCAGCACTGTGTTCACATGGCAGTGGTTTCATGGTGGGCTTTGCGTGCTGGAGCAGGTTTCAGTGAACACGGTTATTCAAACCTGAGCATCTGTGTTAGTGCTCATTTACCATCTCATAGATGCTGCTGTAGGCCAGTTCTAACTGGGTGCTATTAAAGTACTACTAGATGAAAACTACTTAGCAATTGCAGCACAGCTCCTCTCTTTCTGCAATTTTATTGTAACAGGCTTTAGCAGCTTTAAATGGGTGAGTGTAGCTTCGGTTGCCTTTGTGGCAACAGCATCACAGCAAATTTTTGTTCAGAGATCAGTGGATCCACCTGCACTAATTTCTCTGTGGGCCTCCTGTGCTTGGCTCAGAGCTGTGTATCCAGCCTTTCTCAGGTGTGTGGGGCTGTGGATGGATGCCCAGGGAGCAGCACTTGGCTGCTGAAGCTGGATGCACCTGTCACGCTGTGAGAACACCCTCCTTCAACTGCCAGTCAGTCTTGTTGTCTGACAGCTGGCCAGACACCGCACACAAAATCCAAACAGTCTTCTCCTGGAAAGCCTGCCCTGAATAAGCAATAAGGGAAGTGCCCTCACTCTTAACTTGTCTTATGAGTGGGGTGTACACAGAGATACAACTGTTGTGAAATTAGAGCCTTTTTGCTTTGCTTTGCCTTTTTGTTTCGTGTTAGGTTTTAATCCAGTGGGAAAAAAATGGAGGTGAGAGATGAAGGGAAAATTGCTTGCTCTTTTCTCAGGTACAAAATGCTGAGGGAGCAGAGGTTTTTCGAGATGTCTGTCTTTTGTCAGTACATCATGCTTTTCTCTTTCCTTTGGCTGTGTAGCCTTCCTAGGGGCAATGCTTTTACTTTCCACCAGCATGGGGTATCTTCACTGGCCTTTGGTGCATTGTGAGAAAATCCAACTGGTACAGACATTGCTATCCTTATCTCTGTTATGCTATGGGACAGTATAGACATAGTAATTATAGGTTTGGTTTTGGGTTTTGTTTGTCTATTTGTTTGGCTTTTTTTGTTTTCTTTTTTTTCAGTGTTTGTTTTGGCAGATTATTTCTGCGACTTTAAGTCCCATAGTGAACACATCACCTGTTAGCTATGAACTGTCAGTGCTGTGAACATAAGTACAGAGTTTAGCCCAGCAGCCATATTCCTTCTTGTATCTGGAATCGAAGCAGATGGGGAATATTTTCACGTAAAAGAAGTCTTCTCTTCTCTGAAAAACTCCAATGATCAGATATTTTGTACTTTTTCATGTTTTTTTTTTTTGTTTCTTTGATTGTTTTTTGTTTGTTTGTTTTTTGTTTTTACTTGGATGTCTCATCAGGGATTCTGATCTCAATTTTAACAGTAAAAAGAATAGCAGAACAATTTTATTAGTGGTCCTTGGAAGTAGTTGGTTGTGAGGACAGAATCACTGGAGTTGGATATTTTCCTATTTCAGAGTACGTGGGTGCTGTGCTGCTTTCCAGCGTGACCAGCAGGTGGGGAAAGGGACGAGGCAGCAGAGACAACGCAGCGGGAGCTGCGAATCCCGAGTTCAGCGGCTCCCGGGGCTGCTTCTCCAGCTGGGGAAATTGGGCTGGTTGACTGCATTGTGTTTCTTTAGATGGTGTAGACAGTTGGGTCTTGAATCTTTCTTTCAAAGTCTTCCTGTACTTCTCCCTTTTAAAAAACCCTGCATTTACTTCTCTCTAGGATCTTCCTTCTGAATAAACATGAGTATGTGAAGTATATTACCGAGTGAAGTAACTCAAGTACGCCACAAGTAAGTGGCATTATTTTGATAATTGCCCTAATCACATGAAAGAGACTAGTCAAGCCATTTCTTGGCAAGCTGAAATGCAAATTATTATTAAGGAGGTGGGTATTTAATGTTGCATCTTTTTTTTTCCCCTTCCTCTGAAACATTGCCTTACTTTTTAAAAATGCCTGTGGTGCTCTAGGTGTTGCAGTAAATGGGGAATAATGGTGCTTTTTTGCTAGCTCTCCTCTTCTGGTGAGTTCATAATTCCTGATAAACAGAGAGCTGTCAAAACCTTTATTTTTAAAGGCTTCTTGGAATCTCTGTGACTGTAGTGGCCAAAACAAATCACAGAAATGCTTCACACTGGTGCAAATTAGTGTCTGTGGGGGTTTCTATGTGCAGAAGCATCTTTATGGTGCAGTTAGGTGCCTTTGTGAACTCTTTTTTTTTTTTTTTTTTTTTTTTTTTTTTTTTTTTTTTTTGTTTCCTTGCTGTGTTAGCTTTTGGAGTTAAAATGATCATTATGATAGGAAAAGGTGTTCTAAAGATGTTTTTGAACCTTGTGCCATCAAAAGAATATTATATCACTAAATGAATAATCAACTTGAAGTGTCTCAGTGAAAATAATAATAAGTGTATCTTATGGGCATTCAACAAGAACGGGCAATCAGCAAGATGCCGACTGAACACAGCCAGTTATGTTCTTAAAATGTGCCTCAGGCATGTAATCACTCGTAGCTCAAGTTCCCAAATAAAAGAGCTTGTCGTCTTGCTCTTTGCCACCAGATATTTAACATCAATTTGCATCTGACACAGGGCTTGCAAATCTGATTTGCGTGGTGTCTCAGTCACTGAAGCGCTCCCTCTGTTTAAACATTGATGCTTTCCTCAGAAAATATTTATTCTTTGGATTAAGGGAGGTCCTTCAGTTTGTTCTACCATGTGTTTTTTATTTCTTTGATGATTCTGTGTCATATTGCAATGCTGCTAAAGCTTTGGAAATGTCCATAAAAAGACTCAGCAGCATTAGTATGATGAGGAAAGTGAAAGAAAATGGGTAGTGTTGGTGTTGGCTACTGTAAGAGCAGCCAACCAAGCAGTAGCAACCCCTCTCTTGGGCAAATGGAGAAGGAACTTCCCTGGACAGCAATTTAGCAAATTGAATGACTTCTAGGTAGAGAGAATCTAACTTTAATAATAATAAGAAATACATTAAGCCATGTAGATGGCACTTGATGGTCATGAAAGAAAGTTCCAATGCTGATCTATTACACACCACTGTAAACCTGGAGGCAGGTCCACGGAGCCACACCAGCACATAACAGCTGGACTCAGACACTTTGATCACAGGGCAGGGGTACTTCTGCAGCTGCACAGGAAGCCCCACCACTCTGATGCCTCCTTTATTTACAACCAGATTCTGGTATTATGGAGAAAGGGAAAATCACCTCTTTTCTCCTCCAAAATAAGGACCTTTTATTAAGGCCCTGCAAAAGCCATGAGTTATTTTCTGTTAACTTTTTTGAGATACAGGACTAAGCCTTGATCATTTTCAGGTTCGTTTAAACACCTTTGCTGCCATTACTCATCTATCACAGCACTGCATCTCTTTACTTAGTAGATTATGGGCTTAATTTTGGAAAATCCAGATGTGTTTTGTAATTTTTTCAACAGGCAATCAGCTTTGGCTGCAAATACTATTCCTAAATGTGTGCCCTGATGTGAAATGCCTTTTTATGTGTGTTTTCTCCTTTGACTTGTCAAAGCTTAATCAGTGGTCGATTCTTATGAATAGGGCACTGATGTTTCTGATGAAAGAAACAGGTTATGCTCCAGCTGCTTCTTTGAAGTACTTTACTCTCTGGATCACTGTCAGACTTTCTGTAGGGTCAGGAGAAGTTTGCTGCTCTTTGCACAGTAACTAATTTCTGCCAAGCACCATGTGACATTTTACAGATAGCAATGTTTACATCTGTGGAGAGTCAAATGGTGAATCAGCAGTATGTTCTTGACAGAAAAACCTATAGGTTGTGTTTCCTTCTCCAAGTGGGTGTTGAAGAGAAAGCGAGGTAAGATAAATCCCAATAAGTGAACACAACCATTGGTTCTTAGAGAGCCCGAAAAGTGGGGTAGCACTTGTATTCCTTGGATCCTTCTGAAAGAAATAATTGTTGCCTGCATTGCATAGTGTATGTCCACAAGTTTAGTTCTGGCTGATGGCTGTCTGACACTGAAAATAGACTGTACCTTTGTTACTGAATGTGTCAACCATTTCTGCATTTTCCCTGAACAAGTGGAAGGAGTTTAGGCAGAGATGAGATCTGTGTTTGCTCAGTTCTTTTTAAGGCCTTTTTTTTTAGCATAAGTGAAACAGCTTTGAGCAATTCTCCTTTGACTCATTAGCTGTCAAAAGCAAATGGAAGGCATAAAACTGTTTCTTTCAGAAAAGAGGAGTGTAGCTGCAATACAATCTTCCTCCATATGGAAGCATCCTTCAAATCAATCCAGGCTTATAAATAAGCAAGGACTGACACATAGCATGACGTATTCTCCTTGAGTGCTGGGGGCAGTTTTGGGCACCACAATACAAGAAAGACAATAAACTATTACAGAGTGTCCAAAGGAGGGCAACAAAGATGGTGAAGGGCCTGGAGTGGAAGCCATGTGGGAGAGGCTGAGGGCACTTGGTCTGTTCAGCCTGGAGGAGACTGAGGGGAGACCTCAGTGCAGGTACAGCTTCCCTGTGAGGGGATGAGGAAGGACAGACACTGATCTCTTCTCTGTGGTGACAGTGACAGGACCTGAAGGAATAGCCTGTAGTTGTGTCAGGGGAGGTTTAGGTAGAATATTAGGAAAAGGTTTTTTGCTCAGAGGGTGGTTGGGCGGTGGAACAGGCTCCCCAGGGGAGTGGTCACAGCACCAAACCTGACAGAGTTCAAGAAGAGGTTGGACAGCACTCCCAGGCACATGGTGTGACTCTTGGGGATGGAGATGTGCAGGGCCAGGAGTACAGCTTGATGATCCCTGTGGGTCCCTTCCAACTCAACTTATTCTGTGAGTCTGTGATATTTATAATAATACAGGAAAATATATAGAGTATAATAAAGTTGTAATAGTAAACATGATGTACTGTGCTGGTTTCAGCTGCGGTAATTTTTCATTTAATTGTAAAAGACATTTGAGATCATCCAATTCAACCATGCTGAATAATAAGACATTATGTAGTAGGTTTATGACACACAATGCAGTGATATGTATATTATTAAAGAGGAAAGTAAATCTTAAAATCTTTGGGTTTGAGCTTCGGTGTAGCAAGTCCTAAGATGGCTCTATAGTCAGCAGTACGCCAGTGTTGTGCTACTTGTTACATTACTTGAATGAAATTATTTTGATGCAGAACTGAGTTTGGAGCTAAAAAAGACAGTCTCTGGTGTGCAGGAGGCAGTTCCTGAAGGAAAAATGAGTGGCACAATTACAGTTCAAAATTGTCTCGGTTACTTGCATAAGTGATTTGAAATCAGTGAGATGAAATTTAGTAAATTCAGATGCTCAGTACATGGGGGAAATGTGTGTTTGTAGGCAGGCAGGGAGCATTAAAAATACAACACATTGAGTTACTGACTGGGTGATGATCTTATAATGGATCAAAAACTAAATAAGGATCTGCAAAAGAGGGATAAATCTAATTCTGGGATTTATGAACAAGAAGATGAGGCATAGGAAGCAGGAGGTGAGGCCATAGGTGAAGTAGAAGGTCTGGTTCTGTACACCATGATTTAAAAAAGAAGGCTGCAGGAGATCCATAAAAATTATTAGATATTTAAAGACCAAAGGGCATGATCTTCAGGTGATATAAATCACTTCAGACTTAAAACCTCCCAAAGAACTGAACTGATTCACACCACCTGAGGAGCTGATTAAATGACTTATTTTTTTAAATTTTCTTTCTAATCTAACCTTAACAGTAGCAATTTACATTAAGTTCTCAGTGACATCAGGTTTCCCTCAGGGCTTACAGGAAAGAATTATTTGAGTGTCATAATTTAACTCTCTCTTCTTTCATTTTTATTTTAAACTGTGCTATAGATTTTTTCACTTTCTATTTTAGAATTATTTAAAAATGAAAGCAGTTAAAATGGAAAAAGGAAGTATTTTTTAAGTACAAGACACAATTAACCTCTGAACCTTACTGTCTCTTGATAACATTGCTGCCAGAAGCTTAATAGTATCAAAAAAAGGGTAATAGATAATGAGAAAATCTCCTGATGTATTAGAGGAGATTGAAATAAAAAAAGACTGTGGGAGGGAAAAAAGTACAAAAAGCTATGCACTTCAAGAAAGACGGTATCCTTCATATGTCTGGATGGAGGAAGTTTCTCAAAGATTGGGAGGATGGTTTCTCAAAGCTCATGTTGTCCTGCAGTTGTCCTTAGTGGACTTGTCTGGCTTTGAAAGATCTCCTGTTAACCCTTGTCAGTGGAGGATGTTGAAGCAGATGGACTCAGCTCTCAATGAGTCTGGCAATGGTGCTTTTTCCTAATTTGAATTCTGTGCTCCTGCAGCTAACCCCTGTAAAGGTGACTTGAAAGGGCTATTTTAATAAAACAGCAAAGCCAAGCTCCTATTTTTGTCTGTGTATTCATGTCTGTCTGCTGAACATGGTCTGTTGTTTCAACATTTTTATGTAGCTATGTGTTTAATTTCCCTTAGGGACTGAATTGAGGAAAGGTTCCTCCAAAGTTTGATCTAGGAAAAGGTGGACATCAACAAAGAAAGACAATAAAAGAAGAATGCAAAAGTATTGCTTGGGGTGCAAAATTAAAAATGACAATGCCCAACTACAGCTAAAACCAGCACGGAACATTAAGGATGGTAAGAATAGGTTCAAAAATTATGCCAGCTACTGATGGAAATTTAGGGAAAGAAGTGTTGGTTACCAAGAGCCTAATGATAGACAGTGGGGAGAAAATCAAAATCCTCAAGACCTTTTTTCCTCGCTCTTCCAAGGCAAACTTGCTCCTAGGCCTCTTCATGTACTGCCACAGTTTGCCATAAGGAGATGGCAACCAAGATGGGGGAGCAAAAGGTTAGAGAGTGCCCAGAAAAGCTGATTTATTTTCTGGAAATCTGTGAAGGTTTTTGGGATTCACCTGAGGGTGCTGGTGTGCTGACTACGAGGCTGCTGTCTTGTCATTTATCAGAACTCAGTCAAGGAAAACAACAGAGTCAGGGAAACAAGATTGGGAGCTTCTGCCCTGCATTCGTAAGGGATGGCTTTCTCTGCAAGGTTGTGCACTAATCTGCTTGTGCAGATCATCAATGGAGCTGAGTTAATACCATGATTAAATTTTTGTAGCTCTTTTTTCCCCCCAGGCCTACATGTTGCTCTCTGGAATTGCCAGTGACTCATTTCTAATAGCTTAATGCTGTTGGAGCAACATTCTAGCGACAAGATATGTAAGCTTCAGCTGATTTCTCCTAGGAAATTCTATCTTCTGAAGGGAGAAACCAGTTTTTCACCCTTACTGGCTCTTCACAGTGATCCTCCTTACACCCTTCCTTGGAATAAACAAATTATGTAAGAATTAAATAGATCAAAATGAAATGCTGAGAAGACTTTTACTTCTGCACTTTTTAAGGGGCAAGTTAAACATCAGATGTGGGATGTTTCTGATGTAATCTCAGCTTTATAGAAATGAGAAGCATAAACTGAGTTGGATTTTCTTGGTTGAATTTATAGATCCTATGCACATTCTAAAACTTTTTGTAGCTTCTTTCACACTTTCTAACCTGGAAAGCATTTCCAAGCCATTTGAACAGCATCACAAAATATTTTTGAATTATCTTACAATTATTTGAGCAATATGTTCATGCTTCTTCTAGGTTATGTGAAAATCATATCTGTCAAAACCCTGCTTTTTGGAATATTCTCCTTTCATGTGAGACTGATCCAAAAAACAATGTGATTTCAATAATTTATGCTAATAGAGGATCTGGCCTTATCTATTTTTGTTGTACACAAAGTAGAGTCTGTGTGCCATTTATGCTGTGGTCTTTCCTTAAAGCTCTTTGCAAATGAGTGCCCCAAGGCAGGGAAAAGAATGGGTTGAGCTGAAGGGAACCGCCTGTTTCAATTTCAAGTGTTAACTTTAAAGGTTTAAAAACTTTGTAAATGTCACTGGTTTTCATTGTGGTCCTGAGCTCAATGGGAGGTGTCGTCAGATGACAATGAGCTTCAAGCTGGTTTCCTATTACTTTTGACATGTTGTTCATTAAACTGTAATAAATTGAAAGAACCAAGGGCTGTAAAAGGTCTGTGACTTTCTTCTAAAGATGTACTCTGTCTTGATTTGAAGGTCTTGGTGCTTCATCACTCTTGCAGCTGAAAAATTTGAATGTGTTCAACTTGACCTGTATTCCCTTGCTTCCTGGTTTTTCTAGAATTACTCAGCATCCTTGTAGGTCTCTTCTTGAAAAGACAGGCAATATGACTTTAGTTTCATGTTTGTCTCTTCAGTTTTGTGCCATGACTTTCCAAATGTAGGTACCAGAACTGGAAGCATCATTTCCATGTCAGTGCTATCAAAAAATGCACTGAAGTTTTCCTGGGTTCATATACTGAAGGAATATAATAACTTTCCTTGTGTCTTTATAGCATTGTGACTAATGATAAGATTATTTTGTTTATCATTTGTTTGTCCATTTTAACTCTAGATTCATTTTAAGTCACTGCTTTTCCAATACACTCTTCACTCTGTAGGCATGATTTGCACTTTTCTTTCTACGGGTATAATGTGAACGTGATTTTATTAAAATATTTTGTGGGCTTAATTGTTTCATATGCTGAATTACTTCAGATCATTCTATATAACACTTCCATCTTTGCTCTTTATCATCCCGCCTGTTTTTGTCAGCTGTAATTGTTCTAAGATTGCATTAGCCTTATTTCAAAATCATTTATGAAAATGTTATATATTCCAAAATCCAGTGTAAACCCTGAGGAATCTTATTAAAATTACTTGAGTTCCATGGTGTTTTCCCTTTCATGACTATTTCTAGGGGTTCGTGGGCCACTTTTTAGTTCACTTATTACGTGCTTTATTAATAAAGAATAGTGTTAATTTTAGATAAGATGATCAGTTGGTTATGCATAAGTCAAATGCCTTATAAAAGTTTAAATACACTCTCACATATCTTTTTTAAAGAAAATTTTGACCTTATCAAGTAAGTAAATAAGATTTGGTCCATAAGGTCTGCTTTCTATAAAATCATCATCCCTGGCTGTAATTATATACCAGCATTATTTTAATTGATAAACTGATAGAGGATTTAATTGAGAATTTGTTCATGTTATATTAACTAGCTTGTAGTCATGCTGAGTGTTTTACCTGCTTTTCTTAAAGGTATGGGCACCAATTAGCAATCTTCTGAATTTGTTAAAAATATACAGCAGAGGCAGTTACCACGTTAGGCAGCTGTAGCTTGTCACTGAAGTGTAAGAAAAATTTTGAGCATGTTGTCAAAATATTTTGTCATTGAAAAAGGCTAATCTGGAGAAATTATTTTTGTCACGAGACCTTTTTTTATTTTAATATTATTTTCAGTGGAAGAAAAAATTAAATGAAGTACTATTAGTTATTAGTTAATGTGTTTGCTTAATATGAGCTTAACCAAAGCATGTCCTCCTCTCAATGAAATCCTTTGTCTCATGTAAATAAAGCAAATTAAATGTAACTTACATCAAATCACTAGTTAAAGCACCATGACAGAACAGGAAGCAGGAGGATGATATAATTATTGGTTTTGTCCACATTTTCATGCCCCTTAGAAGTCAAATACACCTGTGTATGATTGAAATTCAGATCATGTGTCCTTGGTTCAAGGACAGACTGAGCATCTGGTGAGAGTGGCAACCTCATTCTTTGTATTGGCAGAAAATAAAGCTGTATCTACTTTAACCAGAAAGAGGCAGGGAAATTCAACAGCTTCTGGCTGAGAAGAAAGAGGCAGAAGGGAGGCATCATCAGAGGTGGCTGAGAGGCAGCCTGGAACAGCCTGAGCAGGAACGCACGGTCCCCAGAGCCAGCTGTGTTCGAGCTGCAGCTGTCACACAGGTGAAGGAACTATCTAAACCAGGAGATTTGGTGCCTTATCAAGATAAAAAAAGAGCACCAGTGGGAGATCCTTAAGCAAACATGAGAAGAGGCAAAGGAAGAGCATGGCAGAAGAATGCATAGGGAAGATGAACCCAGAGCTCCTGCAGGTTGGGAAAGGGAAGAGTATAAATCACAGGTTTCATTTTGTGGTAACATGAAATTAATCCGGCTAAAATTCTTGATGGAAGCTTCCCAGTGGGAAGAGAAACAACCATAACCAGGTCCCCTGTGTTCACCAGAACAAGGAGAAAGTTCTGATGGTGGTAGGCTGTGTACTTTGAATGCCAGGATATGGACATGTGTATGTAGCTGTCATGTTGGCATCAGGTCTCCCAGGCAGAGAGCCCACAGCAGCCCAATCCTAAAACGAACCCACAGCAGAGAAGAAGGAATGATCAAAGTCTGTGCTATGTAAAACCATTGTCCATTTTACTTTATCTTCTGTGTTGCTCTGTGTTCCAGCAAGCAGACATACTTATGCGTGCCAATAATTATGATCTTTTTGATGATGAATTCTTCAAGAGCAACATTGTTTAAATTGAAAAAGATGTACAGTTTTTCGTGATTTAATAAAATATCCTGTTTCACTAATATGCACTGTTTACTCTCTTTCTGGAACAATGTGGTGAAAAAACAATCTTCAGAACTGTTCTGACAGTAGGGGGATACCTTAATTTATTGCCAGGTGAGGCTGGCAGATAACTCCCTCTTGACAGGGAGCAAGGGGACAACAGGAAAGGATGTGCATTTAGATGCTTCCCAAGCTAATCTTCTAAAACTTAAAGCATTAAAGCAATTAAACTCACTTCTTTGTCTTGTTTGATTGTAATTGAAATAACTCTGGAATAATTAAAAGGAGCATATTTTTTTTCAACCTGAAGCACTGATAAAGAAGAACTTAAAAAAAGAAAGAGCATCAAGCAGAAGACATGAACAGTACTATCAGAGTCAAAAGGTACTTTTTCTCAGAATTTTGTTCTATTTCCTCTACACTGCTTATTAGATAGCAATGAATATGTTATAAGGGTTATCATGGTATCCATGTGTACTATTACTTTTTCTTTGTTTGATCATATTTAATTGCCATCAGATGACATTGTGTCTATAACTGCTTCAGAGTTAATTGTGCAGAGTGAGATGATAGGATGTCATGAATCAAATACAAGGTCAAATACAAGCAAGGTCAAATACACCCACAATTTACAAAGATCAGTACAGCTCTGGGAGCAGATTCTAGTTTATTTTTTTGTACCATTATTTCATTGAAAAATGACCCCATATACTACATTATGTTTACCTAGTTAACAACAGGAGAAAAAAAGTCAGAACTATGCAATATACTCGAGTAACTAAGGTAGTTACTACCTTAGTAGTAGCTAAGGTAGTAGTAGTAGTACCTTATTAGTAACTAAGGTTAAGTAATAGAAGCAAAATAATTTTTGTCTCTAATTTACTTTAAGCTAAAATTTATTTTGTTTCCTTATGTTTTCAGCTTGCATTGTGGACCTAAATGACAACACCAATCATGTAGGAACAATAAACTTCTTGAATCAGAAATGTAAAATAAAATTTTGAAGTCATATAAGAAGTTTCAAATAAACATTTGAAACTAATTTTGTTTTGTGCTCTTAGTTCTGTCTTACCAGTTTGGGACACAAGACAGAAGCCCTTTGAAGTCCATTTCAAAATAAGATTTGCAGTGCTTAGTTTGGTGTCTAAGATTCATAGGCTTTGATAGAAGACCCAGCTTCAACGAATGACATTTGAATCGCTAAATAAATGATGTGATTTCATTATTTACAGAATTTCTGTCCTTTAATTCTTTGAACATTTGTGATGATAAATTTAATGTATTAGTCCTTAGAAGCTTTGGATATTCTTATGTAATGAAATAATTTCAACAGATGGTTGGTGTATAACCCCAGGATTCCAGTGGATGTCAGCAAGATGTGCTTGACTAGGCTTACCCTTGGCTTAGACCCACTCAATCAGACCTTGCCAGGTAAGAAATGGGTCTGTGTACTCTACCCAGTGCTGGCATTCCTCTCAACAGTTTATGTATGTCCAGGATTCTTATGCAGTACCAGAAATATTTTAAGTCATTGTTATATTGTGAATTGAGATAATTTTTTCACTGGAAATTATTATTTTATGTGTTCTTCTTCAAGGATATGTAATTTTATCCTGCACGTTTTACAAATAAAAAGGAAATCTGTAATGTCAATGATATTTGCAGATAACATGAAATTTTTAAGAGATAGAGAAAGAGTCAAACAGGAAAAGGAGAGCAATTCAGACTGCCTGCAGAAGACAGAAAAGAGTTGATTCTGTATGGTGAAACACAAGAGGAAAAGTAAATGGACCAAACAATGGAAAACTCAGTGGTAGGGAGAAATTTTATACTGAACACTGAATGGCAGACTAACAAGTTCAGTTATTTTATGATTAAATTTCTCTAATGGTTTTTGTAGCAGTACCCATACAAATTCAAAATAGTAGAGAAATTATCCTCACAATACATTGTTATAATACCATGTATATTATTTTATAGATTTTACAGCTGAGAAGCTGGTACACACGTAGATGTAGCCTTCATAGAGCGAAGCATTCTCAAGAGAAGGAATTTTCTGGCTTAACCCAGACAAGCTCTTCCAAGAGGCATTCATCAAGAGAGGCCATGGCAGTTCTTTCAGACTGAAGCCAGAAGGGTCCTCTTTGGCATGTCAGGAAAGAAGTTGTGTTACTTTAGTGCTGATATGAATTTTCAGTTTTGCTAAAAAAAAAAATTAATAAATGGAGCTTACAGTGAATTATGGGCAGAAAGGCCTTTTTTATGTTTCACTAGTAAAATGTGAGGCTATTTAGCCTTGGATTGAGAAGACATGCCTGCTTTTTTTGTGACTTTTTGTGACCAGAAAACTTTGGGTTTCAGTAAAAAAGTCCGGAATTAGCAAAAGAGATGAAAAGTATTTATGCTAAGAATACTTTGTGATAACTAGCACCTAAATTAAAGATATGTTTCAAATTATTAACACCCAACATCTCTTATGCAATGTTGCTTTATATGTGTCTAATAACACTCTATTGCTAGAGTTATTCAGTTCCAGTAGAAGGATTTCCTTAGCCTTCAAGGTAGCCAAAATTTCTGCTGCAAAGTTTGCAGGAAAAGGTATTTACCCGTGGAGGATACAGTGGCTTTTTGTCTAGAGCACTTTTTGGGTTCATGGACGTGACCTGACCTTGTATGCTCAGTCTGCAGCAGCAACTTGAATCGAAATTTGTTTTGTTCAGTAAGTGGGGTGTCTGAATCATCTGTCTACAGGTGATCATTCAGTCCTTCTTCTAGGTATTTTTCTACTTTATATCAAAAATGTACAGTTAGTTTTCAATATTGTTTCACCTCTAAGGAATTAGAAAGGAAATCATCTGCTGTTCTTCTTTCCTCCACAAGATCTAAATTTGATTTGTTCTATTTTAGATCTACTTGCAAGAAATCTCACAAAAGAATGTTTAAAACTTAAAAAAAGAAAGAAAAAAAAAAAAGCCCTGAATGCTGATTAATATTTTTATATTCATACCCACTTTCTTCTGCTTGCTGGAACAATTTTGTCACTGCAGAGGACAGAATCTACTACTTACCTGGCATGTCATGCTCACCCTTGCTCCCTCCCCTTCGCAAGAGTATTGAGCTGAACTCCTAACCATGGTTTAGGACTAGACTATTACTGTTCCTCACAATGATATGTGGAGAAATGTGTGAAACAGGCAGTGTTGTGCCCCCAGGCACTGCCCAGGAACACAAATTGTACTATCCCAGAGCAGACCCACAGCATCTCTTTCTTCCCCAGGAGCTGGTCCCTCACCTCCAGAAGCCTGTCTCAGCAAGGAGAGTCCTGGGTAGTGCTTCTGCAAGCACTGCTTGCATTGTGCAGGGACAATCATTATTGTCTGTTTGCTTTCTCAGTCAGCATTTAAAAATCTTTTGTTGCTTTAAAGACAGGCAAAGGAATGGGATAAAAATCTTCACCAGATGGCAGCCTCACAGATGAGAAGGTGCTGCCTTTTCTCACTTTGTATTTGTTGAAGCTTCTTACTCTTGCTGTTTTAATTTCATTTTGTTGGCGTGTTCCCAGTGAACGTGTTTTCCCCATATATTAATTTTTTTTATTCCCTGAATATTCATTTTTTCTAATCCAAGGTAACACTTTCAGCAAATGTCCTTGGATGTAAAGTG
>WAAG01077222.1:3114-22635 GCA_013390105.1 Tichodroma muraria
GCCCAGAGAAGTTGCGGATACCCCATCCTTGAAAGTGCTCAAGGTTGGATGGGGCTCTGAGCAACTTGGTCTAGTGAAAGGTGTCCCTGTCCATGGCAGGGGTGTTGGCAACAGATAATCTTTAAGGTCCCTTCCAACCCAACCATTCTCTGATTCTATTAAAATGGAGCATTATTTTGTGTACTTTTCTGCTGTCCTGGGATGAAGCACATTATTAAAAATAAGTGAAGTTTTATATAAACTGCATTAGACTTGGTGTGAAAATCATAACTTAAACATGTGATGGCCATTGGCTGGTTTTTAAATCTTTTACCTGTGTTGCTCTAGTGTACTATGTTTGGGTTCTAATTGCTAATGACCAAAGGATGGTTGTTCCTTGCTAAGTACCCTTACTGAAGTAACAGCTAGGCTAAGAGATGTGGTGATAGATCTAGGTCAGAATGAGCTGTAGCTATGCTAGTGAGATTTCTATAGGGAGATTAGAGAGATAGCCTATGAAAGGCCAAAACCAAGAAAAGTGAGTTGCTTCTTGAAGCACTGCCTCAGGGGGAGGAATACTTGAAATATATACAGATAATGAAAGGGAAAAGCTCAAGAAATGGTAACATTAAAGAAGGCCTAGGACCAAGAGCAGGAGCAAGTTAGTTGCTAAGTTACGAGGCAGTTTTGGACAGCAGCTATGTAGGCAAGGATTGTTTAACAGGTCTGTGCCGAAGTTCCCGTGTTCAGAGGTTATATGGAAGCATTATGTCACCATCAAATCATCACACACAAGAGTGCAGCAGTTCCGTTGCTGGGAAAGATACCTGCACTGCCAGGGAAAAGACTGCCTTGCTTTCCACTCCACATAGGGCTGGGAGAGCTGGCCAGCGCCAGCCACTCAGTCCCACATTCAGATCAGTCCCTCAAATTCCAGCTCCTACTGGGATAATTATACAGGAAAACCTAGCTTTTGGGAGCAGAGAGGTAGTTCCTGACTGCTTTTCATAGTACTTCCTACCAGGTCTGCAAGCACTTCCCACTTCTGCCCTCTTGCAAGAGATCCCAGCCTGCCTGAGGACAAGAAACAATGATCCTTGGCATAATCTTTTCTGCAGTGGGGATGAAATAGTGCCATTGAATGATAAAAAGAGACTCTACTCTCTTGCTGGGATCCCAAGGGCTGAAGGGCTTTTGTTGCAGAATGGATTCTATCATTTCCAGAGACAAAGGATAGCGAATTCCGTAATGAGTCCCTAGCTAGCCAGCATAATAGATTCACTCTATTTAGACCTTGTCCCAAGAGACCTGGATGTGGGTTGCTTTTTTTTTATTTGTGGTCTCTGCTACCACAGAGCTCAGATCAATGGAAATGCTCATCAAATATGTAACTGGCACTTCTGATGGAGATTGATAAAAATGGCTAAATACAGCTGTGTGATACAGACACTTAGTTCCTTGCACTGATGCTGTGGACTGATATAGGCTGTTGCCAGAATCTTCATTCTTTTTGGTACATGATAAATGTTAGTCAGCTAGACAGACTTATGAAGCCACATTTGATCTGTATGACAATTATGATTTTTTGGGCTCTTTCCCTAGTACATCCAATTTCATTTACTGTGGATTGCTACCTCCACTCATTCAGGGAGCTGTTCAAATAATACAAAGAAAAGAATACTTGGAAATGTAAAAGGAAAATTGCACAAAAGTATAGCTTTATCAAGAGTAGATTGTGCCAGACTAATGGGGCAGCTTTCTTTGGTAATAACTGTATAACAGACTTTCTAGGCAAAGGAAACATTATGGATCTAATAGATCTTGACTACAGCTTCCACATAATATAACTTGAAGGAGACACAAAGATAATGCTGTTAAGAAGTTACCTCATGATGGCAAGACAAAAAGAGTTCTGTTCACTGCTGTTCAAGAAAGACCAATTCAAACTGTAAGTGTTCTGAAGAGGACCTACCAGGCTGTTCAGAAATATGATTCTCTTACCCTAACAAATGAAAACTGAAGTCAAGCAGACTCTGGGAATGCTCTCACAGATGCTATGTTAGAAGCAAACACAAGAAAAAGGAAAGAATTATTTAAGGTGATGGGCACAGATTTGCCACAAGTACACATAGGGTGGAAATTATGAAGATATTCCTGACCATCAGAGAATTTAGGATTTGGAACAGAAGCAGCAAGAAGAGATGTGGTTGTAAAACTTGTGTGAACCAGCAGAGTCACTTTATACTGTGTCGTGCTTATCTTAGCAAAGATAGGATTCCATAGGGACTTACCTCTGTTGTAGGCTTATGTAAACACTGGAGGGAAATGCTTTTTATTTTTTGGCTGTCTGGAAACTTTTACCAGAGCTGTGATACAACATTATATCCACTGGTTCAAATGTCAGGACTATGTCAGCTTCTTTTTACAGCAACTTCAGTAGATCAAAAAACATGTGCCATGCCCTAGTGTTCAACGAGTATGAAAAATGTGATTTGTAAAGGCTTGGGTTTTTTTTTATTCTTCTAATCTTCTGCCAATGCGAATGAAGTAATTTACTACAGAACTCAAGACATCACTCATGGGCTATTCCCCTCAGTATAACATGAGTTTAAATGGGGAAACATCTAGATTCTGAAGTGTGCTACGCCTTATTTTGATCTCGAAATGATATTTTAAATTTCTTTAGAGATATTTTTCATATATATGCACATCTAATTACAGCTAAAGATAATTTGTACTTCAATTACCCTCCCTTCCTGCTAGGTCCTCAGCAGATGAACAAGCCCAGAGAGAGTCTTTAGCCGGGGTGCTCTCTGCCTCACCACACCTTGATAGACCCTCTCTCCTGCTCCCAGAAGTCCAAGAATGAAAAAGGGTAAATGCGTGTGAAATGTGTGAAATGCACACACACACACACACACACATGCAGGAAGGGCAGGGAAGGACACATCTGCCCTGTTTTACATTCACTGTATCCAGCCTTAGTATTTAAACAGAGCTACTTCTGAACACACAGCCCTGGTTTGAAAACAGGGGTTTCCCACACTGCTGTGAAAAGTTGTTTCTTGGAGTGTCAGAATCTAAGGCTCACAAGCAATTTGGTTGTTTTACAGTCTTCTTGGTCTCTCTTTATGATTTGCACGTTCTCTTCCTTATGCAGCCCAAAACTGCAGACACCTCATTTCACCACAGACTTAGTGCCTTGCCCCACTTCAGTCTGGGCACCTCCCAGGGGAGCCTTTGCTGCTCCCCACTGTCCTGGGCCTGCACAGCCTCTTGCTGGAGATCTGAGGTGCAATTCCAACAGCTGGTCTCAGCCCAACTAAGGCTGATGGAAAGCTGCAGGCATTTTGAGGAGAGCACATGAAATGGAAGCCTTTTCTTGTGTCTTGATGACACAAGTAACCTCTGGTCCTTTTCCGTTCACCAGCTCCAACTTCTGGTCACCACTGCAGCTCTCGGATGTTGCAACACTGCATTGCAAGCCTCTGTGCTCTCATCCTTTGTTCAGAANCTCTGGCAAAATGACACACATCTGCTGCTTCCCCAGGGCTGTCTGTCATCCTGCCCTCTTCCACCAATACAAGAGTTGTCATAATAGAGATTTTCAGGTGTGATGGAAGAGGAAATTAAGTGATTTGAGAGGTGCAAGCTTTCATCCTACCTGTCCTCTGTTACCTACTTTTTTTTAGTTTTTCCTCAGAAGAAATAGGTAAGGTCCTTTAAAGCAGGTTCTTAGTTGGCAGCTTGGTGAAGGAGCAGTGGGAGTGTGTATTAAAGAAGCTGGAATAAACAACAAAAATAAAACATAAGGTCACAATTCAAACAAATACGCCAGAGGGAACACTAGGAGCAGACAATGTTTATTGCTCAATGTAGTCTAAAGTCCAGGTAGTGTGAGAATGCAGTTCAATGGAGTTCTCCTGAAGCTTGGAATGGAGGGGTGCACAGAGAGCAGGACACAGAGGAGGCAGCATGCTTTTCTTTGAAAAGGGTCAATAATGATTGTGCAGTAGGCTGGAAATACTTAGTCATATAAAAGGTGTCAGTGCTAGCAGCAGAATAGAAGCTTTCACACATTTATTTATTAAAAAAAATGAATCAGACATTAAGCGTTAGTGTGAGACAGCAGGTCAGTCACCATTTCTTGTACAAACTATTGCTGCTGAAAATGACTGTGGGAAAACTTCCTAATTAGCCCTGTTGGGGTTTTTTGTTTTTTAAAAGAAACGTAGCTGAACTTCTGAATCTAGTTTCCTGTGGAAACAAAGCTTACACAATCAGTGTTTGTCCTCTACCTAATAAATTTTGTAACCCTTTGGCAAATCAGGTTTTGACTGAAGTTGAAAGAGTGATAGTGTTGGACATGATTCTGTTTTTCTAAACATTTCATGAAGTCTGGCAGCAGGGTAAGGGACGGAGTCAAGTTACTGCCCTGACTGAAGGAAAGGCTCTCAGCCGGTTCGCGTTGGCCCCGGCCAGCTGGCCCGGCAGCACACACGTGCCGACAGTGAGTGTGTTTGTAGCTTCGAAACAGCCCCAGTTTGTTGTCTCTTGGTAGCGGCAGGGGGATTGGAGGGATGAGGGGAGCTGGGGTTGGTGTGGTGAAGAGAGAGAGAGATGTGGGACAAAGGACTCAAATCCGTAGGAAATCAGGCTTCGTTAGTTGTGCTGCTCAGGAACAACATGTTTGTCTAACAATAGCTTTCTGCCCAAGCACATACGTCAGAGCCAGATTAGATTTCTATTTGCATACCTCCTTACCTTTCTCAGGAATGCCTCTGGCATAAAACTCCTCAATTTCTCTTTCTTCCTTAAGGCATGGGTCTCCTAGAAAGTAACCGTAAAAGTTGCATCTTATGTCTTAATAGATTTATTACTTTGTTTACTTAAAGTCAGATGAAATGGGTGTAAAAACCACATCAAATGTTTGCTGGTTTTTTTTTAATCCTCTTGGCTCTTCAGAAATAACAGAGAGAGAGAGCAAATGAGCTGGATGCAATTGCATTTTGTGCACACACACTGAGAGCAGAACCTGAAGACAGCATTGTTGTGCAATGTAAACAAGGCATAAACTTACCCTGCTGAACCCTAGTAGCTAGTGATCTGAGAGGGAAAGAATCCAATGGAATTCTGAAGCATAGGGATGAGCCTGTAGTACTGACAGGAAGAACAGGATTATTTTGTTTTCTTTAGAACTGAACGCATTTTATACTTACTTGTTGAAATAGTAAGCATGGGTAAAAACAACCCACAAGAAAACCTTTACCAGCCACGGTAGAAAAGGATGCTGTAGTATCCAAGGGAGTTTTTAATCTGCGGGGAGAGAGAACAGGAGCAGTGCTCTTCTTTCTGTCTTATGTAGTCTAAGGTCTGCATTATGCTCATTATAATGATATCAATGTTTCTAAATTAAAGTGGTGATGCCTAGATTCCACAGGGATGTGTCTCACGGAAATGCATGTGCTAGTAATTAAAACAGACTGTTCAAATATTGCTTCATATTCAGACAAGAATTTTTTTATGCAGTTGTGTAATTAAAAAAAAAAAAAAAGGAAGCTAGAGCCAAACTGAGGGCAGCATTAATACACTGCACAGCCACTGACACGTGAGACCTTGTGCAGTGTTGCTGCCACCAGCCACACTGAAGAGAAGAAGTGTTTTCAAATACTAGGTAGCATTTCAGAAAGATTTTACGGAAGTCCATTCAAACTCCAACTCTATGTTCCCACTGCTAAGTAACCACTTAGAAAACTCACTCCAGAATAACTAGTCACCTAGAAAGCAAATGAGATACGACTACAATGAAACGGATGCTACTTTAGTAGATCCTACAACTGGGCTACTCCGTATGCAGCCATCAGTATTGTACCATTTCAGGGGCAAGTATTTGGCGCTTCAGGGGAAAAAAATGGCACAAAGAGGCAACTGGGCTGTGCTGCACTTCATGGGGTAGGGGATAGTCCTTCCTGATCCCCCCATGGACAACGGGTTTGTGAAAAGGAATACAGAGCAATTACCCTAATCACAGTCGTAGCAAATGCGATTAATGATCAAAGAGTTTTCCAACGTTTTGGAAAATCCTATCTTAGTGTTATTTGCCTTGAATTCCTCCCACTGAAACAAGCTGTGTAAGTTGACAAAATGCAAATTCAAAAAGCACTACCTTTTTTGTCCCAGGGGTGCTATAGCTTCATTATACCAAACCTACTCTTTAGTAGATGACCTAATTTCTTCCGTTGTTATAATTTTAGAAGGAAGTTTTTACAGGTTCTTTGTATATGATATGGATTAAGTACTCGAAGGTATCTTGGCCAAAATAAGATGATGAAAAATAGTCTTTTGTTTCCAGTACATTGTTGGTTTAATTTAGTCTTTTAGGTGTGTATTTTAATTTTAGTCTTTTAGGTCTTTTTGTGTGTAATTTTGGTGTTTCTCATGGAGGAACAGAGAAGTCACATTTAAGGCTCGCTGATTTCGTTCTCAATTTACCTTTATGTGTTCTGAGGCTAAAATAAAGCTTTTGTTGCACATGTAGTGTGGCTAAAGAATTAGCTCCCCTCATCAGCTGAACTGCCAAGGAGTTTTACAGTGGGTCAAACCTAATGCATTGGCACTTCACAATCTAGCAGCTCAGATCTGCTTTCCAAACAAACGCCTCAAATGTGTCGTGAAAAGGTTAAAATACACCCACTGGGCAAGGCCTGCAGCTCAATAATGTGGCCGCAATAATAATGGGAGTCTTAGGCTGAGTCAAGGGCATCCTGTGAAAACAACACTTCGCTCAGAGCAGAACTGAAGGGGATGGGGTTTGTGTCATACAACTTTTGCAGTAACTTGCTATAGTCTATAGTCTGCTGATGTTTGCTCAGTCACACCTGGTCAAACAGGTTTACATTGTCTCCTGCCTCATCATCTGTTTCTTTTCTTTTCTTTTCTTTTCTTTTCTTTTCTTTTCTTTTCTTTTCTTTTCTTTTCTTTTCTTTTCTTTTCTTTTCTTTTCTTTTCTTTCTTTCTTTTTCTATTCTTTTTTCCTGTGGTTTGGTTTGGGTTTCTTTAAACTTTTTTTAACAGTTGTGCTAGAATTGTTATCAGAAAGTATCAACAAGATAAAAATAGAGTGTACTTCAGAGGCCTGTCCTGAGTTCAGACTTAACTGCCTGAGATCACTTGCTTATGGTATATGTTCATTTAAGTAATTAATATGTATTACTGAGTGCAGAGCAGAGCTTTAGAGTCTTCCCAGCCCTCCCCTGTGTGGTTCAAGTAACAACATTTTTCTATCATAGCACATGGCTAGTGAGAAATCAGAAAGTGGTTTTTGCATGGCATGAGCTGAAAACTTTCCCCTTGCTCACAAAGGGAGAAAGGCTGACTTGCAGCAATTTTTAATTCAGGAATACAAACTCTGGAGAGATGAACTCTCTTGAAAAGCTGTGACAGCAGGTCTAATTTAGTGTAAAGCATTTTTGGACGAAATAAATGGCACACCAGGGAGAGTAGGAGGTCTGGAAGGAGGTTGCAGAAAGTGTGGATGAGTAACCTAGGTTATTGTACGAATGAGATTATGTTTTGCTTCGAGATCTGCTGTAGAGAGAGCCTGAGTCATTTTGACTTGGCCAATGTCATGAGGAGGGGGAGGCTAAGATTTAATGACCAAAATAGCTGTATTGTTGCCAGGGTGTATCTTGGCTCCCTGGGCACTCCCTCACACCGTCCAGGAGAGTTACAGGGAACTTTTCCTTTCAGTCTTCTCTATGCCACCAGCCACTGTTCTCTCACCAAGCCTCTCCAAGACCTCCCTTACCTTCAGCCATACCCTCCAGGCTTTTTGGCATCTCCATTGATGCTTGGTGAGATTGCTTTTTTTCCCCCCGGAATCCAGTCTGGGATGTGTCTGACAGCAGGGACTCCCCTGCCTCCCACCCCACTTTTTCTGGGCTGGGACTTCCCTTCCCACAGCTGGGGCCTCCCCAAGCCCCTTATACAGGGGAGCCTCTCTGCACTGCTGGGAGCCCCCCTCTCCAGGGAGCACAGGTTTCCTCTCCCTGCAGGCACTGCAGTGCTATCGGCCCCTGCTGAGCTGGTGTTTGATCTCCCTGTTTTATCTCCGAGCACCAAACAGAGCATTTCATATCTACAAAAATGTGTATATTACATATCCTGTTACAGTGATATAACATAGACTGGTGTAAGTCCCTTTTATGCAGCTTATCAGACTCTCTCGTAGGGAATTAATTCATTGTGCTTTAATTATATTGATGTAGTTGCAGCAGTACCTAGTTCTCCATGTAAAAATAGGATGAGAGAAATCCCTAGGTAAGGGAAATTTTGTTGGCTAGTTTCAGAAAAACCTTCATATGCTGACTTCTGTTTCAGGAATCCTGCAATTTTCTGTATGCATTGATGATAACTTCCTTCTCCAAGTGATAGAGGAGCCACCAAGAAGAGCTGCTGTTCTGGACCTTGTTCTCACCAACAAGGAGGGTCTGGTGTGGAATGTGAAGCTCAAGGGCAGCCAGGGCTGCAGCGACCATTGAATGGTGGCATTCAAGATCCCTAGGGCAGCAAGCACAGAGCACACCAAGCTCACTGCCCCAAAATTCAGAAGAGTAGACTTGGGCCTTTTCAGGGATCTGCTTGGTAGAGTACCATGAGATAAAGCTCTGGACGGAAGAGGGGCCCAAGAAAGATGGTTAATATTCAAGGATCACCTTCTCCAACCTCAGGAGTGACCCATCTCAAAACAGAAGAAGTCCAAGGAAGAGGAAGTCAGGAAAAAACACCAGGAAGCCTGAACCGATGAAAAACCTGGTGTAGTAGAAGGTGTCCCTGCCCATGGAGTGTAGTTGGAACTCAGTATTTAAGGTCTCTTCCAACCCAAACCATTCCATGACCTAGCTCCATGCATGACTAAAGTAACTGCATAATTATATTTCTGTAACTCCAGCCTTTTCCACCGGTCCCCTTTCCTCGGTTATCTCCAGTCTGCCATCGTTCAGACTTTGTGCTTCCCTAGCACAAAGTGCAGTGGCCGAGGTGATGTTTCTTCACAGATGTGTTCTGTATGGATACACTGTACAGCTCGCTTGTTCTGCCAGAATTTGGGTGTGATATTGATTTAAAAATTTGAAGAAGAGAGAACTCATCTTCAAGTGTATCCAAACTTGTGTTTAGCCTTACTCATTGCTTTTAGTATCAGGCAGAACTGTCAGTAGAGTTTCTACAGGACTGGTTATACCCCAAAAATATAAGCATGCTTATGGCTTATAGTAGTGGTGGCAGAGCTGCATCTACAGAGTATCAGGATCTGGGGCTCCCAAACTGCAAAATTACATTGTTTAATTCCCTTCCAACTCAAATTATTCCATGAGTGGACATTATGAGAATTAAGCACTGTGCAGAGGATGAAGCCCTAAATTAGAAAGCACTTGGCAGAAATTCAAGCAGACTATGGAATTTCTGGACTGGGCAAAAAAAAACTATTTGCCTTGTAAGTTCATCTCATGCATTTTCTTCCTTTCTCAGTGCAGTGAAACCACAATTTCTATCCCACATGTCATCCTTAAAAATATTTTAATGTTTGTATTAGTGCACTCCAGGCAGTTAATAGATTCTTTCATATATTTGTGATTGCTTGACTTTCATCAATTTACATTTATTTGTTCATGGTACAATTTAATCCCTCAGTGGGGGGAATTTAGAAATCAACAACCACTAAAACCATTTATATCAGTTTTATCAAATTGTTCTTTAATCAATATTGGGCATTTTTTCTTTCTTTTAGACTGCTAAAATAAAAACCCAGTTTCCTAGCTAGTTTCTTCAAGTTGACCTGAAAGAGATGGGGTGGAAAGGGAAGATAGATTGCCCAAGTTTCATATTTGTCTTATAGCTATTCAGGTGGAATGAAAATGAGTATTTAAAAAGGAGTGGCAACATATTTTTCAAGGATTAGTGTTTATATCACAGATAAAGCAGAAGACAGACGTGGCATGATAAGAAGTAAAAGTGGTCAGAAGTGGGTGTGACTGTGAAGGAGGAAGAAAATTAAAAGTTGAATGATGGTAAAAGAGAGAGTCAGGGAAGAGACTTAAACCAATGAGAAAATGGGCAAGAATAAGTGTACCAACCTTTTTTGTGATAGGGATGGAGGGGCTACTAAGGATGTCTCCCATAAGGAGAGAGTGGGGGAAGAAAAGGCAGGGAACATACAGGAATGCTGTGACTTTGAGAGAAAAGGTTGCAAAGCCTGGGCATGGTCTGTCTGCCTTGAGGTAGGACTGACTTTGATTAATTCAAGCAACAGGGTAGGACAAAAATAACACTTATGAAGGGACTGGAGGAATCGGATTAGCACTTCAGGGGGCTCCTTGGAAGTTCAGCAGCAGCCATATGAAAGTTGAATTGGCAAAGACACTTCCCCAAGAAGACATAATGGCTAAAATGTAGGACTAGATGAATGGAGAGACCAAGATAAATGCACAGGTCATTGATGCCAATGTGACTGGATACTGGTATACCAGAAAAGGCAGAAGAGTGAAAGCCTGCTGAGATTTCCATGGCAAATGGGAAAGGGAAGCCTCAGCTGTCAAAAGGGAGAAGCAAAGATGGAGTTGTGAAAGCCAAGGAGAGCAAATGCTGAATGGAAAAAGGAAGTTGGCAGAGAGGTGACAGAAGTAAGAGACAGGGATCAGGGAAGATATAAAAAGCATTAACATCATTTAAGGAGGCAGAAGTCACAAGAACCACTTCAGTAGCGTAATGAGAGAAGATAGCAGAATGTCAGAATGCAAGACAGAATAGTAAAGAAGCTTGGAAGTACTCTCAGTGTGTGAGTTGTGGTTTTAGTCTTGGTGAGATTTGAGCCAAAGAAATGAGGGGATGTTATGTTTATGGAGAATAAGTGTGCACACTACAGGAAAGTTAGTGAAGGCTCTGAAGGATGAGGGAACAAGACAGAGAAGTGTTACGAGCATGTGAAAGAGAGGTGGAGTGAGTATTAGTATCTTCAGGAACTGGTTTATGCAGTCTTGCAATGTGAAGAGAGCTCATAGGAGAAAGCTTGCTAGCACAGGTAGGGAAGATGTTTTCAGAGATTTCTCCTTCCTCTTTCTGAAATTTGATGGATGTACATGGATCCTTTAGCATCAAGGCCGGTTTTCAGATAAACCAGCAAGATGGAGAGGAATAACCAATAACCTTAACCATAAGGAGAGATAGTTAAGGGAATGGAGGGAAAGAATTTGGTTGAAAAATATGGAACTATTCATTGGAATATATATGGAACTAACCATTTCCCAATATCCACTGGAAAAAAGTACTGAAAGTCCGTGTAATAACAAGTGGGATTCAGGTCACTTGGAAGACCAGCAGCTTACCTGCTGATTTCTAAGGTTATCCCTGTCTCTCTTTTGTCAAAAATGAGAAGCAGGAAAAGAAAAACCAGTTTTCAAAGTCAGGGTCAACAGAGATGAGCACATCATTTGCATTTTATTTTATTAATGTTTTCTAGCTTAGCAGGCAAAGTCTAGAATAATGATAAAAGATTCTATAACCAAAAAAAACTGTTGCAAAAAAGTAGTGATTGCAAATTGTTTTCCCCCTAATGTAAACGAGGCACTGCTGGCGGGGGGACATTGGTGGGTGTGTCATATTTCATTTCACTCTGGAAATACAGATGTAATCTGGACAAAAAAGTCTTCTGATATTCCACCAAGGAAACATTTTTTGTGAAAAAAGAGGTTCAGCTGGGCTTCATGGTTGTAACATAGTCCTGCTCCTAGGTGTTGCCTACTGCACTGGGTCTATTTTCTCACTCTGTTTTTAATCACCCCACAGAGCTGGCTCTGTCCTTGCTTTCTGGCACAGAAATCCTCTGTTAGTCCTCTGTAGAGAAGGAAAACTTTTACAGCTTGGATCCTACCATCTCCCAAAATACAATCGCTCTTCCCCTTACCCTACACTTCCCATTAGCTCAAGCACAGGTTTTTGTCCCTCCTTTCCTACAAAGTAGCACGGAGTTACTTAGTACAGAGCATCTCCTCATGGCCCTACGGATGGATGTAGAAGCCATTGGGCACATGTGTTTGAGGGGTGCTAAAACACATGTGCCCAATGAACATGCCTTACTGAGGCAGCTCAAGGAATACACAGATATGTGCAAAATAATCAGTAGCTATGTGTTTTTCCTTGCCTGAGGCTTCTGAGTTTTCTTAGGGCTGGGATTAGAGCCTTGGGGGCTTTCTGCTCTCTTCCAAGTCATAGGAAACTTACTCTTTAGTTTGAATTGGATCTCGCAGCTAAACCAACATGCTATGAAAGGAGGGTTGTCTCTTCTGTTCTGCTCAAGCTTTCTGTGCCTGCAAGAGCACCCCCAGCCTGTCAGGCCCACAGTGGGATCAGACAGCTCGTCTCACCTGATCCAATAATTATTTGCTGCCAAAAAGGGTGATCCCACTCCACCTCCTCCTCAGCTGTGTACCCCGGCAGCTTCCCTTCCTGTGGCACTGGAGCTCATCTAGTCTCACAGCAAGGATCTCAAGGATCATCCTAATCCAGCAGAAAACTGACTGTGACACAGAGGGTGAGCAGTATTTTTTCTGGACTGGCTAGAGGAACCATCTCACCACAGGATCACATTAGCACAGCCTGCGGGAGGCAGGACTGGCCCTCGTGGTGTCAGAGAGCTGTCAGAGAGGCTTGGTGTACCATCACACCATACCCCACAGCACTGAGGGGTCCTTGCCTAACGCTGTTTCATGCTCTGCATCCAAGAAAATTCTTCCATTCCTCTCTCCTGGACATCAAGTAAACTAGGCAAAACTGATCCATCCTCCAGCCATCTGACTTTCCAGAGATGGATCCAGAGATTTTGAATGGGTGCAATTGACTTCCACTAAATCTCTGCTTTCTCGTCTCTAGAAGGTGACATGAAGTCACCTTCTGGAAGGTGACATGAAGTGATCCACGTGTGACATGGATCTGACAGTTCAGCTCCACATCCACCAGTGCATTCACTAACTCATCAGTTTCTTACCTTAAATCAGAATACAAAAATTTACACACAGGCACAGTCCCCAGATTGTCACAGGCAGACATGATGAAGAATATACACATTGACCCAGAGGATGTGTTAATTTGTTCCTGATTATATTGGCTCTGGTACCAGAATAGGGATAAGTAGGTACTGAATTGATGTGAATTTATGTCTATTTTATATTGAACTGACATATGTTTCCATTTCCAGCACTATTATGAAAATTAAAATTTATTAAATATGCCATGTATTGTATTCTTATTAATTGGTGTAAAAAAAATCAGGTGTTTTAACAGATTGTTTGAACAATTTCCCTTAGAAAATTTTTGTCACTCCCTACTCTGTCTTGCAGTGACCCTACATTGATATATTTTTTCTAGGTGTATTCCTTTTTTCTTTTCCTTCATGCTTTATCTGTGGGCACAGAATTAACCCCAAATTTCACCATTGTGTATCCAGGGCTAAACTGTCTTTTAACTGTTAATTTTTAATTTTGTGGATCTTGGCTCTGTAATCTCAGACAAGAAAATTTAAAAATATTGCACACTCTAGTCTTTTGCAATGTCTTGTCCATGAACATAATCATTTTACTTGGATCCAACACAGATCTAAGATAGAAAACCTGATAGAATATTTGTGAAATGAGAATTCTCTTTTCAATTATGGTAATTAAAGGCACATTTGTGAAACTAAAGGTGTTCCGTTGTGTTGGTTCGTACAATAATGCTATAATACCTGTATAATACAACACACTACTTTTGTAATTCTTTGATTTGTTTTTGTCTAAACTTTAAATAGTATAACAAAATCTTCTGGGTAAATAAATGTTCATACAGAAACCTTACATTGTCACATAGGCTTCTAGACGTAGCACTGTATGTTCATTTGGAAGGAAAAATAGACGACTATTCTCTAATCAACACCTTTTAACTCTGTTTATTTACTTGGAGAGATACTCATATGTCTATGAAGGAAGTGATGGAAGTTATGCCATCACTGTGCCCCGCAGGAAACCCTGGGCTATGGGACCCTGGAAGCATGGCAAAGTGGATGTATTTCAGACCAACACAGAAATTTGCTCAGCGATTAATTTTACATGACTAAATGTGTGGGGCTCTTTTCATAGCATGACAGGAATATTTAAATAGTGGTCTGCAGAGGCACTGCTGCTCACCTCGCTGCCTGTGGCCACCTCAGGTGATTTAGAGTGACTTCTACTCTGTCGCTTACAGTAGCTCAGACAGCTTTGAATGAATCACAGGATCCCAAGAACTAGCAACAAACCTCATCAGGTGGGCAACCCGCAGCACAGGAGCTGTCAGAACAATGCGGTGACTAAGGAAGCCAATGTGATCCCTGGATGTAGAACACCTTCCGTAGGAGTAGAGAGGTGATATTACAGTATCAGTAAAGGAATAGTGTGTCTTGCTCTGGTGCCCACACTTGGGAAAAATTATGCTGACAATTTAGGCTTCACAAAGGATTAAAAAGAGTTTCATGATATCTAAGCAAAGCTGATTTATAGCAAAAGACTTACAATCAATCTTTTTATTTTATTGAAAAGGAGACTAAGTGGGAACCTGGTGATGAAGAACAGGTTGTGGAGGTTCTCAACTGCAAGGGGCTCTGTCATCATCTACAGACAATAAACATAACCACATTCCATGGCAGGTGAAAGCTAGAAATAAAGTACGTAGAGTAGGTCAGGGTAAAGATCGATTCATTTCATCACAGCATTGTGCTTGGACCATATTCTGGCATAACAGCCCTGGAAGTGGTTTTAATCGTGATGGCAAAGGTGTCAGGAAAAGTGTGCATGAATAATTGAGATGATATGCTCTGTAAATAGGGCCAAATGAAACTTCTCTCCATAGAACTTGAAAGTGCTGACTGGGACATTTGCACCTGAACAGCTTTTAAGGGAGGATTGTGCAAATCAAGGACCCTTTTGCTGCTATGGGCAGTTCCAGGAGACACTGCTTATGGCCTTCCCAAAAGCATGACTGTCTCCACGTGCCATCTCTGCCATGTTAGCCTGTAAAGCAACAAGTCATTCATCTTCAAATTCCTTCTCAGTGCTGGCCGTTTGTGTATTTGGGGAAAAATACTCCTGTGCTTCTC
This sequence comes from Tichodroma muraria, assembly GCA_013390105.1. Classification (NCBI taxonomy): domain Eukaryota; kingdom Metazoa; phylum Chordata; class Aves; order Passeriformes; family Sittidae; genus Tichodroma; species Tichodroma muraria. Next base: position 18,254 of record WAAG01077222.1, read on the forward strand.
TCCCATTAAAATCAATGAGTTTTCAGGCTGTCAAAAGATAAACATAGAGATCAGGCTTTTTGAATGCCTACTGATTGTGTCTAGGTGAAGAGCCAGTGGGGATCTTTCATTTCTTTGACTTCACACCGGTTTATTTCATGTTGTCTATTTAGATGCTAAGTGCTTTAAAGTGCAAATTGTCATTTCTATGGATGTAGTGTCTAGCACAGTTGAAGCCTGTCTTGATTGGGGGTTCTAGATTCAACCTGAATGCAGATAATAGAAATTTATAATAAGATTTCAATTAATGCTCAGTCTCCCATGCTGTATAGTTTGACATCAGTGCTGCTTTTTTACTGTGATAATTTACAGAAGTTACAGTCTTTCCAAGAGGACTCATCAAATGCTGTGGCAGAATGATCTTGTGCTTTGTGTCATAGAAAATATTTCTAGAAGTGGACAGTTTCATGTGCTCAAAGAAGAACAGAAGAAATCAGCATTTGCTAATCAACAACTATCTCAATCTCAGTCACTGAAATGAAAATTTAAAATAAAAACAACTTTTAGCTTCTAAGGGCACTCAGCAGGTCCTTGGGTGCCTGCCCCCAGCTCTCTGTACATAGCTCGAGTTGCTATCAGGTCCTGGTTGAAATTCAAACCAGTTTCAGCATTGTTGCTGTCTCTTCTAATTGACTGTGTCCATACACTTAGCTGGTGGGAGGGGCAGAGGAGCAAAGCACGCAGAAAGGACCAAATGTTTTCCAGCACATGCTGGGCTGTTCAGAAAAACGTTATGGATGCAGGGGCCTGACAGTGGACAAGCATTGGGATTCCCAGTGTCCTGCCATGGAGCACTCTGTCAGGAAGCAGAGAGCTCTTTTTTTGTTAGTGTTAGAAGCATGAGGACCAGGCAGCAATTGAAAACCACAGTTCAGCTGGTGATCGGTGCTGTGAAGCAGCAGAAGCACACAGAAAAATTCTGGCTGACTCATCCATAATTCATCTGGTGTCCCAAGGAACGTACAGCTGGAGCAGGATCCCTGGCATTCCTACAAGGAGAGGTATGCTGCCTCAGCATGATGTGGGCACCAACCAAGCTTCTCTCACCCAGGTAACCCTTCAGTCCCCATGAGGGCTGAGGAGGGCTGGTCTCCCTCCTGCAGCACAGGGCCGGGAGTGGAGCACTGGGATGCTCCATGAGGATGCTACTGTGGGGAAGAGTCAGTGAGAGAGCTGGCCCCACACCCTGGGATAACACGTGCAATGATTCCATCCCAGCCAGTTCACTCTTCAGACCTTCATAGCTGTTTGTGTGTGTGTGATGTAAACTCTGCTTTGAGAGACTCTGCTCTGATACAGCCTCCTGCTGGGCTGGGTTTCCAAGCGCTTCTGGCAATGGGCTGGCCAGGTGTTATTAAATCTTAATGATCTGTTCACACAGAACCCAAAAGGTAGGCAGCTGCAACCCAGGGCAAAGTAGTTTTTAAACCTGAGCTTCAGCTTGGCGGTAGCTAAGCAACATATTCCATATTGAGGGATTTCAGTCACACGATGAGGTTATTCTGAAAGTATGACTGGCCTGAAAGAGACAAGTATAAAGTCCTGAGGGTTGTTTGAAAGAAAAAACAGAAGAAACAGGATGAATACCAGAGACTGTGATTTGCAGTTCTGTGCAGTAGCCAAAACTCAGAGGAGTTTGCAAGATAACCTTATGGAAAAAAAATATGAAGAAAAAAAGAAAGACATGAGAAACAAATTAAGGTAGATGTTAATTACTTTAGTTCCATCCATGCATTCCTTCTGCTGCCAAGGGCTGAAGAAGATAACTCCTCCAGGACTGACTGCTTCCACTAATTTATTGACAGGATGAATGAAGTTAAGAGTTCTCAAAACACCAGAGCTACAAAATAAGTTTGTGGGAAACCTCTCAAATATTAGTCCTGAGACTGTGGTCATCCACACAGCCTGGGCAGAGCAAAGAACTGAAGTGCACGTGCAGACAGTAATTCCTAGTACAAGGGCCTCAGGATGTCAGCTGGGTTGTGGATGCCCCAATGCACCCCTAGATCAAGATGGCTCTATGCCATAATTTTTGCCATGGTGGATAACTTGAAGCTGAATGCTCTCTCAGCAAGAGCATGGAAAAACTTCATGAAACACGATTCAGAACTCACCAGGTAGTACGCACGAGTCAAACACATCAGTTGCATCCAGAGTCTGCAAATGTATATCTATTTTATGTCCAGAAACTGTGGATAATTTCGGGCAATTATCTTTCCAGGCAGTTATCTTTCTGTAGCCATTTTTGCTACCATTGATCATCCAAAAATAAAAGAAAAGACATGAATAGAGACATAATCTAGAAAATGTGGCATGTTCTAATAATAACATCTTTGCCTGGCCAAAGCAAAATTCCTTTACTACATGATGCTTGATCTCACACATGGTTCTGGAGTTATTTTCTTGTCTTGAATCCAGTTACTTCACAGGATTTCAGTTGGTTATATATATTTTCGTCTTGTGTTCTGCCACTGTTCCCAAGAGCACTCTTCATTGCACAATTCTCTGCACTATTTATTTTGAGGCAGCTTCTAGGATAAAGAATTAGTCCTGGGATTTATTCACAGTTTTGACATTGGCCAGCTGGGTGACTTCTGGCCAAGTCACTGCACCTCTTCACCACTGTTTTTCCAGCAGGAAGTATAGGGTAATAACTCTCTCTGAAATCACATGGAGCTCTACAGATGAAGCACTGTATAGTTTACAGTCCCTGTTTACAGCAATGATTTCACCAATGTAGCAGACTTATGTACAGAAATTCCCTTTGTTTTGTTTTTAGCAGACAAAAACTCGAAAAGGACCTGTCAAAGTGCTTATAAACCTATGACAGAACTGGCAGAAACAGACAATCACTGAATGTTTCTGTTCCTCAGTCTGTTTTTAAAAAGGCACAACAGCAGTAGTGACAAGCTTTTAAATTAGATGTTTGTGACCTATTTGGAACATGTACAATCAATGCAGACTTTGCTCATTTCTGAATTTTTCTCTTAAGGTGTCCTCTGCAGGAACAAATACAACATTTATTATGTTACTATGTTACTATGTGCACCCTTGGCTCAGCCAGGCAGGGATGTTGCTTGAATTGCAGCAGCCTCAGGACATGGCAGGGAAGAGCTGCCTAAATTAAAAGCCTCACTGTGACACTTCCTTTCCAGCCTAGACTGAGTTCACTTAAGAGTGAACCTCACTGTGAGTCCACACAGAAGGTCTGTCAAATTAGGAGTTTCCTGTAGTGTCTCCACCTCTTCAAAAAGTGCCCAGCAGCCAGATTAAATTTGTCTTCCAGTAACTTTCAGGTCCTCAGATTGAGGAGTCTCTAAAAAGATGCAAGTGCAACAGCCAAGTAATTTGGCTAGAGATGCATCCATTAATTTTAAAAGATGTTCCCTTTTTCACTCTTTTGCATAATCTTCTCTTAAAAAAAAGTTAATTAGTACTAAATACATTTTCTTGCAGACCTCAGCTACTGGAGAGGTTCTTTATAACATACACAGTCATGAACCTGTAATTGTCTTGAACAGTAATCAGCATATCTTAAGTTCACTTTCGGAGTTCAACTACGTATCAAAAAAATCCCCCCAAGGGGGATATTAGTCAGATCACCCCTGGCTTGCCTTTTCTTTGTAACCTCATCTTTATTTCCTCATTTATACACAGCATAGTTCAAACACTGCGTGCCCCTTCACAGCAAAGCTCTCCATTCCTGCTTGGAGACAGAGCCCTGGCTTTGATACCTGATATGCTACGCACCAATGTGAACCTTGATTTACCAATGAGAATCCAAGGGAATTCAAAATCCTACTAATACAAGTGAGACTGGATGGTCAGAGACTAGGACTGTTGTTTTGGAGCTGCTGGTCAGGGATTTTTGCAGAATTAGAGTGGATGATTTTTCCATCATCTGAGCCCTAGTAAACAAAGGCAAAACTCTGCAGTATTATTTTGATGTTTATTTTAAGTGTATCATCTTGCAGTGCCAAAGTCAAGTCATGCATCTGTTGATTTTGCAACTAAAGTACTGTTGGTTAAATTGTCCTCCTTACTACTTCATAATTGTGGGAGGAAAACCTGTTAGTGGATCAGAATAATGCACCACAACAATGAATGTAATCCTCATCTAAGACATCTAAGACACAGGATATGAGAGAGAGGAATCAAACTGAAGTCAGCTGAGGACATCTCTTCTACCAGACACTCAAGTTCCTCTAGGGGGATGTTATCCAAACTTTGAAACCTACTTGGAATATTTCTTCCAATAGAGCTACACTTCAGTATATGCAGGCTGCAGACGTTTTACCACAGTCAAACCGTATGCAGCTTGGTTACACTTTGTTGTGTTCTTG